>JANCOA010000053.1:12021515-12024015 GCA_024363135.1 Leptodoras oyakawai
GAGTTGCCGGCTGGGCACCGGCTCCCCCGTGACCCCGTAACTGGGAATAAGCAGTACAGATAATGACTGACTGACTGGAACTAAGGGGACCTAACATGCTTCAGCATGACAATGGTCCTGTGTACCAAGCAAGGTCCATGAAGGCATGTTATGCCAAGGGTCTGTGGAAGAACTTGGCCTGCACAGAACCCTGACCTCAACTCCACTGAACACCTTTAGGATGAACTGGAAGGTCGACTGCAGCTTAGACCTTCTCCCTAAACATCAGTGCGTGACCTCCAAATGAAAACAAATCACCACAGCCGCACTCCAAACTCTACTGGGAAGCCTTTCCAGAACAGTGGAAGTTATCTTAAGAGCAAAGGGGAACTAAAATGGGATGTTTAACAAGCACATGTAAATGTGATGGTCTGGTGTCCACAAACATTTGGCCACATACTGTATATTCAGTGTACTACAACATTTCTAAAACTGGCTTTGAATAAAAGCCCTTAAATTCAGAAATCTGTTAAAGTATCCTAGTTGGGGAAATGAGTTGCAGAATCCTATGAAACAAAACTCTGAAACTGCAGTATTTTGGATATTATAAAAAGCACTGTGAACAGATGAGGTTAAATTACCCTGTCTTATAAATCAACGGGAGTGTCTAGTATTCGTAATTATTTTCACAGCACGGTTTTAATAATCAAGGCAGAAATCTCCAGAACGTTTTTTCAAGACCTTTTTTTTATCATGTAGATGAGTGAGCTCCTACACTGATTTCAAAAACCTGCAGCATAGCTTTGAGAACACCCCAACAGTTAACTCACACACTCACGCTCTCTTGCTTTCCAAAACTAAAATAGCCACTATGATGAAAAAGCTGCAGGAGGAAGCACAGATTAGTGGTGTGCCAGGAGAGAAGGAGGGAGAAAGAAGCAGTCTGGGACACGCTGCTGTATTGTTTCATGTGGTGAGGCTCAAAACCTCTCGGCGCTATCGGCTGATTACAGAAGCCCAGACGGAGCAGGGGGTGCACGGCTAGGCTCTCAGCACAAGCCTATTGTTCTTCTGTGTGCTGTGATGGAGTGAGGGAGGGATAGAGAGAGAAAGAGAGAGAGTAGCTGGAGAAACTCCAAACCACAGCATACAGTGCTGCTATGGAATGTCTGGCATTTTCCCTACAGTAAAAAAAACACTCACTTTTCATATAGCCTGTGTTTTAAACGCAGGCTGAATTAATCTAACTTCTTCCTCCAGCAGGAACATCATACAGCACCTACTCATGACCCTAATGATAATAATCTACTGTTTTTGTGCTTGGTCATATAATAATTCAAAATCACAACGAGACATCTTCCAATAAAAAAGGCACCCAGTTATGTCCATTTTTGCAAGGCCTGCTGTTTTCTGTCAGATCTACAGGAGGGGGAAACGGGATATCTGGAAATGGCTCGACCAGGTTTTTTGGATACAATGTAGGCCTATTTCCTTGTAATCATCATAATTAGTTCCCCCTTGTTGAAAATCCATTCGCATTCTTAGCCCTCGGCGCATGCCGCACTGCTCTTTCATACCAAAAGTGGTTGCTATGGAGATACTAATATACTTGCACAAATAGTGATTTCATATCAGAGACATTTTGATTTTTTTAGGTTTCTGGCATCTCCTACACACCCCCAAGATCCAAAAATAAATATATGCATTACACATGTATAATCATGTGGCATCCATAAAATCACTGATAAAGAAAAGAGGATCTCTGCTCAGTTACTTTATATATCTCTCTTATGCTGTATGCCGTTATTTTGAAGCAGTCTACCAAAGCAAAATGTTGTTTTTTTTTTTAGTTGGCTGCGTACATATTTTATTATGACAGCAAAGACTTTTCAAATAATAACTGCTAATAATATTAAGGAACATCACCGCCCTATGAAAAAAGAACAGGTAATGCAAACAGAAAGCGGCTCATGTGGAAGTGGTCATCTCTCCTTGTTAAAACAGAGATCCTTCACTGGATCTCGTTCCATCCTGAGACCATAGAAAGAGTAGCAACTATTCATTTTTTGACACAATGAATTGGCATGACATCATGGGTAGCCCAGAGGTAACAAGAGCTGCCTGCTGTAGTGTGCAGTGAGAGAGAGAGATGAAGAGATGAGGAGAGCAGTAACTCTCCCGGCTAGTTATTCCTCCTCTCCATACCTCATTCCCTTCTCTCTCTCTCTCTCTCTCTCTCTCTCTCTCTCTCTCCCTCTCTCTCTCTCTCTCTCCCTCTCCCTTTGTCTCTCCTCTCTCCTGGCTAGGCTGCTGTACTTTTCCACAGCACACATACTCCATGTTGCAAGTAAAGCATTCTGCAGCAAAACTCAGCACAGAAAATTCAGCCACTCCCAGGAAGAGGACCATTTCACATGCATGCAAGTATACACACATATACACACACTGTCAATACTGCATCACCACCACATGTACAGTATCACAGGCTGAGAAACATAAGCAACATTAGCAGCTACTGTAT
>JANCOA010000053.1:12026515-12031767 GCA_024363135.1 Leptodoras oyakawai
TTAATTTTCTTAGGAACCCACTTTGCAGGAATATAGCAGGCCGCTGCTATAAACACAAGATGGAACACTTAAAAAAAAATAATAATAATAATACTAAATGGTAGTTTTCCTTGTCTTTGGCTTGGTACCATGAAGGGTACACCTTTTGTGCCTGTACGATGCATATTATACCTGGAAATGTATATAGATAAGATAAGAAAAGATAAGATATGATGCACCATTCTAGGAAAAGGATAAATACTACAAAGGATGTACCCTCAAGGTGCCACTTGAGCAGCAAGGAAAGGTAGAATTTAGTGCCCTTTTTTCTGTAGTGTATAGCCCCCGGGTATAAAATATTGATCTCTGAACACTAAAGCTAAGACTAAATGGAAAATCATTCAAAATAATAGCAGCAAGCAATTTCCTCATATTACTCGTGTAGCCTAATATTGTTCCATACAAAATGCTTTTGTTTTTTGCCCATAGACCAATCAATGGGAAGAAAAAAACTCATGACCCTTCCATAAGTGCACAGGATAAATGTGTATATGAGGGCATACGCATTGTGGAACCTGATTTTCCCACGAGATTTAATTATTCTCCTCATTTCCTCTCCATCTTGGGAACCCATTTATTGTATAACAGCGATATCTAATTTGCATTCTTTTCCTTTCCCCTCCTTATGGGGTATCACAGTCACTACTCCATGTCATAAAAATGTAGAGCATAGGCCAAATGGATGCAGTTTGGTTACAGTGATTTGGGAAGCCACTGCATCAGTAAGAATGACCCATTTAGGGATTTTTTTTAGTGTGAATGTTGTGTCACATATTGAGAATGTGGTCAACCAGAAGGGTTTGATTTGCATAAGGAAGTGTGCACCTGAATTTGCATCATGTGCAAATGAAGTGTCTAATGAAAGTTCTAATGAAATATGATTTATGTCAAATATGATTGTGTCATAGAAAAACTGATGATAGGTATTTAAGGTCTTATGGTATAAAAACTGCTTAGTAATAACTGGAGGTTTTAAGAGCAGTTGTAGCAAGCAGAACCCATGCTTATATATTTCAGCAAATAGCAACAGATATTCTTTGACAGTCTGATTATGATAAAGACATCAGTGGGAGTATTGAATGAGGGACAGTTTTCAGTCTCCAAGCAGCAATAAAATCAAGGCCAATATATATCAAACAAATCCCTAAACAGATGTGAAATTGTACATGAACCCATTCTATTTTATCTTCAGTGAGTCAGCTTAACCGACTGCAACTCTATTGACTTTCTAACCAGTAAGAAGCTTTACACAGTACAGCTACACAAACAGGGTATTCAGACTACAAAATGCTGAAATCTCCCCTCAACACAGGAAAGGTAGTAAGTAGTAGAGAAAACTCCTGCTGCTGTGATGCCAGCCCTCCTCAGCACGCAGCATGCTTCCTTTGTCACCTCTATTTAACTCCCTTTGCTTTCTGCTGTCTCCCCATCTGTTCAGCCTCTATCCCCAGCCTGTGCTTCCTACTAAATGCTTCATACTACGTCACCGCGGCTTTTCCATGGCCTTTAATTAGCAGCATGCTAACCCCTGAATGGCCTCAGCCTGGAGAATAGCTGAGTCCAGCCACTCCACTGAATCACATGGGTCAGTGCGATAGTGCACTTCCTTGCCCCGGGGCTCACACTTCTGAAAACAAATAAGTGCATGAACACTGTTGCAAATATCACTGGGAATTAAAATCAGGCTCACCCAGTCACTCCTACTCCAATAATATTATTCTGCTTGCACCATGAAATAGCAAAGGGATCTGTTGTACTGTAGCATTATCTGCATTATCTCTGGTCACAATTATGAAATTTTGGCATCAGTGATGAGTAAATGTCAGACACAAAACTGAAATTAATATTATTGGCTGCTGTCTCTTCTATTTTTTATAACAGATGTTGCTCGCACACACACACACACACACACACACACACACACCAGACACACACATGGCCATTTAGAAACACTGAGTGTATAAGTAGTTTTGTCTTAGAATATACTACTGTAATAAAAAAAATATACAAGATGTATTACTGAAACAAACAAATAGGTTAATTCAATTCAATTCAACTTTATTTCTAAAGTGCCATTAACAATGGACATGGTCCATGGACATGGACATGAACTGTAGGTTACTGGGAGAAAATAAATGTAATACTGGGCACAAATAATACTGAATAATTAAACAGTGTATTCACCATTTAAAACATAGACACACATTCATTAATCAAAATATGATTGTTTGATTATATCAAGACATGGACAACTGGACAGGTAAAGCTGTGTTTACCAACTACATACAGCTAAATGAAAACGTTCAGAGCCATATTTCCCTTCCCAAATTTCTTCTTTCTTTGCTAATTTGTCACATTTAAAAGTTTCAGATTATCCAACTAAGTTTAATATAAGATCAATACAACATGAATAAACACAAAATGTAGCTTAATCTAATATAATAAAATGTAGTAAATGATGATTCCATTCATTGAAGATAAAGATTTATTCAAAACCTATATCACCCATGTCAAAAAGTAATTGCCCCCCAAAACCTAATATCTGGTTGTGCCACTGCGTGTCTTTTACAGGTCTTGCCACAGCAACTCAAATGAATTCAAGTCAGGACCTTGCTCAGCCACTCCATAACCTTAATTTTGTTCCTTTTGAACAATTCAGAGGTGGACTTGCTTGTGTTCTTCAGATCATTGCCCTGCTGTAGAACCCAACTGTGCTTGAGCTTTAGGTCACAAAATGACAGGTGGACATTCTCCTTCAGGATTTCCTGATAGAGATCAGAATTCATGGTTCCATCAATTATGACAAGTCATCCAGGTTCTGCAGAAGCAAAGTAGTCCCAGAACATCACACTACCACCACCATGTTTGCCTGTTGGAATGGTTTTAATAGTGGAATGCAGTGTTAGCTTTATGGCACATGTAACAGGACCCATGTCTTCCAAAATGTTCCATTAGTCCACAGAATATTATCCCAAAATTTCTTTGGGTCATCTAGATGTTTTTTGACAAAAGAGCCTGTGTTCTTTTTAGTCAGCAGTGGTTTCCGCCTTGTAACTCAGTGCAAACTACAGTGGATGCCATTTTTGCCCATGTCATTCTTATTGTGGAATTATGTACACTGACTGTAACTGAGGGAAATGAGGCTGCAGTTCTTTAGATGGTTGTCTGAGTTCTTTTGTGACCTCCTGCATCAGTTGCTGATGCACGCTTGGTGAACATTTGGTAGGCCTGCGACTCCTGGGAAGGTTCACGGATGTTCCAATTTTTCATGGTTCGCTGGAGTCCCAGAGCCTTAGTAATGGCTTTGTAACCCTTTCCAGACTGGTAGATTTCAATGTCTTTGTTTAGCATCTGTATCTCTTTAGAAAGTGGCATCATGTGCTGCTTTTTGAGAATATCCTTCTATCCTGCTTCACATAGTAGGATACTATGTGAAGCAGGATACTTACAATAGATACTTCACACAATATCTATTTAAGTAATGATTAGATTCAGCAGGTCAGGCACTAATCACCCCTGGGTGTGGCTAGTGAAATTGAATCCAATTGAATTTAGTTAATTGATTTATTTGGTACATAAGGGGCAATTACTTTATCACATGGGTGATATAGGTTTTTAATAAAACTTGAACTTCAAAAATGCAATGATCATTTAAAAGCTGCATTTTGTCAAATTATATAAATATAAAAAATATAAAAAATTGGGAAGGGGAAAAATACTTTGTCACTGCACTGTATTATTGCTTTTACTGTGAAAGGCAAAAATGCAGTGCAACACTACACTTGCTAAAGGTGAACACTGAAGTCATTTTTCATTTCAAGCTGGAACATTTTATTATATGGTTATTCAGAGATAGACATATATTTAAACAACAGGAACACAGACATTTTCATTTCTGAGAAATGTAAATGGAGTTCTAAGAAGGTCTGTCATGTAGCTGGAACATATGCTTGTAGAAAATGTCTTTATACCACAGCACTTTTGAATTGTCATATCTGATTGGTCAGAAAGTGTTAGTTCATTTTAAAGGACAGTGTTGCTGACAGTAGTGCTGGCAGTAATTCAAATCACAGGCATATATTAATATGCTCATTTTCATACTTTATTGTTTCCATAGTAACTGCTAATTCACAGGGACTTGTACGGTGGATGCGCCATATAATGTTAGACTAATAATAAATTGTCCTTATGATGATGCTTTCTGTAAAAAGATGATTATTTTTGGAAGCAGTCATTAGGGTTAGTTCTTTTTAACCACAAGAGACAGACAACAGAGGACTTTGCACTTTCTGGTTTCTGGGTACTGTGTAGTACAGACTATATATAGATAGCAGCGATTGACTGTTTATAGCTGCTATAACATGCGTAAGTGATCATAGGAACTAATGTCCACCACATTATACAAGACTATAAATGAATAAAAACCATGATCTGAAAGTCATTAATACATTAAAAATGTAACTTTGGAAAGTCACTATAGTATAAGAGGAATAAAATACTTTGGTGCTGTTATTGGAAAATAGGTCAGGATGGAAATCATAAAACACTATTATCAAATTTAAAATACAGTACTTGTAATCTGAATTTAAACATTTAATCAGTTTCACATTTGAATAGTAACTTTGAGTCTGTCAGATTTATTTTGCAATTAAAGGGGTGATGGCAGAAAGTTTGAGAATTCCTTTCTCAGGCAGCTAAGGAAAGTTTAAAACAGTGTTTGATGAGCTGGCCAGGATGACTTCCTCACCCTCCTTCTCTGCAGTCTACAAGCAAGGGAAGCCAAGGCAACTGCACAGAACAGCATGCACACAGCCTCAGTCCAGAGAGAGAGAGAGAGAGAGAGAGAGAGAGAGAGACAGCAGGCAAAAAAGGAGCTCAGTAGAAGAACATTTGGCCTGCCAGCTTTAGCTAAAGCTCAATATGGCCCATCTTGTCTCTGAAATGTTAGTGTTTTTACAGTTGTATGGCACAACACAAACATTATTCTTCCCATATGGCTGTACAAGTTCTTTTGAAGTATCATATGTCACTGCAGATGCAGCAGAGACAGACATTAAAAGTGGAGCTTAAAAAGGAAGACAAATAAAAGGCCACTAACACCTCAGGAGCGTGGATGAAGTCCAGACTGTGTTTAACCTCATAAATCACACACACACACACACACACACACACACACACACACACACACACACACACACACACACACACACACA
>JANCOA010000053.1:12031867-12042347 GCA_024363135.1 Leptodoras oyakawai
ACACACACACACACACACACACACACACACACACACACACACACACAGACTTTGTCTTGCTATACTTGTGAGGACTTCCCTTAGACATAATTATTAATGCAGCTAATTAATGCTATGTTTTTTCTTTGTTAAAAACTACAGCAAAAAACCAACAAACCGTCCTCACAAAGTCAAAAATATCAGATATTCCTATCCTTGTGGAGACATTTGGTTCCCACAAAAAACATAAAAAGATGGTATACACACATACACACACACACGCACCAGATGAACAGCAACCTTGTAAGAGCCAGGTCTCCTTTGGAGATTTCCAGGAAAAAAGAGATGTCTCTCTGCTGATCCATGCAACCTACAAAACTGTACTCTGTAATGATTATATATCTAAAGATGTCTCCCTGCTGATTTCTGCAACTTAGTAAAGGGCTCCAAAAGGCCATAAATGCCGTGCTGATACATTACATGTCTGACATTAGATTTGGGAACTGTTGACTGTACTGTGTTGACTGTAAAGATACCAAGGCAGGATTTGTACACGGTAGGAAATGATTGCTGAAAGCATGTGCAAAGACTATGAACTGTGTAGTACTGAATTGTGGAGTTAAGACTATTAAACTGTTTCAACATTTTTGGGTTCTAAAATAATGGCTTGATGATGCACTGGAACTGTGCTTAGCATAACCCTGTCCCTAACACTACAATGTTATAAAACTTACAGTCCATTAGCATCAGTGATTCTCCTGCTTGATTGTGAGTTCCTGCACCTATTACAGCCTACATTTCACTAGCTAGCTATTCCTGCATCCCACAAATGCATCTTTTCTGGATGCCAGAATTTGAATAATGAGATGAAGAAGATGTTCATGGAGTGCTGAGGATCATCACCAACACCTGCCTCTGCAGTGACCATTTTACACCAGGTAGTTTAACTTTCATCAAAGACAAATGGGATTTAGGTATAATCTGCTGTTACTGGTGAATGGAGCCAAATCAACCATTTCTCTCTCTGGCTTTCATCCTCCTGTCCTACCGACATCCGGCACCGTCGTAGGCAGTACATGGCCATCAATGAGTGCATGTGCCCTGTGTGCTTATGTTGTAATATTGTTTAGTCCACAGTGACACTAGAAAAGTTTCTAGAATGTGAAGAACCCCCTACCAAGATTCACATGGTGTAGCATCATGTTTATGTAACATTAACATCTAACTTACAGGAGGAAAGAAATTACATTTCATTGCAGACTGAGAGGAACTAGGTTGATTCTCAGGTAGGTCAGTGTCCTCTGGCTCCAAACTGGATTCTGTCTTTTGTGGATCAATTCAAACATGTATGGCCAATAAATCTGCTAGATGGAGCATCCATTTTTCAGGTTGTAGTGGTACGCTGTATTTGGCACTTGAGACAGGCTGAGCCTTTTCCATGAATATCACTTATTTTTTCACAACGATTTAGTTAAGTTAGTAAGTTAACTAGTTTAGTGTACTGGTCCCCTGATGGAGTTAATACATAATGTTCCCCAAATCAGTACTTAGAAACTCTCAGTATTCAGTAGAAGATGTGCCGGTTTGTCTGTTTGCCTACCTGTTTGATTGTCAGCAGGATTATGGAAAAATGATGATATGCAGATTTTCATGAAATTTGTTGGAAGTAGTGTGGACCAAAGAAGAACCCATCAAATTTTGGAGTGAGGTGGATCCACATATTAGTTTCCACTTTTGTTAACACTTGTCGCACATACACAATCCTGTCATAATTGAATGGTGTTCCTCCACACTACACATATTTTTAAATACTGTGTGCAGAGACTGCTATCACAAATACCTCGTGAAGTGCTGTGGCACATGCGGTGTGCGCTCCAATACCCTTAAATAAATCTCTGTAATGGTGTTAGATATACACACATTTGGGTTTCCTTTGTGTTTGTTCATATCACAATCATAGCCCTTTGCTCTAATAGTTTTGGAAATAAATCTAGATATACACAGTGGCTACAGATTGTATAGCCCTTCGTTTTGGAAATTTATCCAGACATACATATCGTCTGCAGATTTTAATATCACAAAGGATTGGATTTTTGAACTTGGCAGAGGTCGGCACTCTGTAAGTATAAAAACATGTTCTATAGATTAAGTCTCCTTTCAAATGCTTTTACTGTTTACTAAGTGATAATATTAAATTAGAAATAAAACTAGATACAAAGGGGAGTAATAGTGCTGCATAAATTATTTTGTGGAAATTTATGCAACCACATACAATTCTTCTCAAATGTGTCAAATAAACCTTTAAGCATACCTGGGCTGAAACGTTAAAGTACGACACGTTACTGAAGAGCTACTTAGTCTGTATGATTTTCCCTGAACGCTCGATCAGTCTATGTAATGTGGGCCTGTAAATCAATACCAATCCCAATTTATACAAAAATGCATGCGATTACCTTCTTGTTCAAAAAGACAAACCGCCCACACACACTGCTGAAATGTCCTAATCACGGCCTTTATTAAACAAAGTGTATCATTTGGAATGCTCACAAAAATGAGTCTCTTGCCTAAAAAAAACTGGTAGTCTCTGCAGAATTTGTCTTTTTTTTTTTTGGGAGCAACAAGCAAAAATATACAAGCCAATTAAAGACAAAGAAGCCCATTTAAGCAAATGTACTACACTCACTGCTTTATGGTAATGAGGCTTCTTTCCAGCTCTGTACATTTGTTAACTTGCTGTTGCCCAAGGCAAGGCATTAGTCATCAACACGCAGACACATGCGCACGCATACACACACACACACACACATACATGAAAGGAGCGAGACAGAGCTGGCTGCTGTTCAGTATCCTGCACACGGAGCAGACTGCTGCAGCTAGTGCCCAGCATTGATCTCCTCATCCTCCACCCAGAACAATGGAGGAAAAAAAAACACGATTCCTCCACCAGCCTTGTGCATATGCAGAGGTTTAGCTTTATAGTGACGCACAGAATCTGAACTCGGGTGTCTTGTGGCTGTGTTTATTAAGGCGGACTGTATTCCCTCGTGTTCCCACGGAGCCTTGAACTCTTAATAGCAATAAATGCCATGCACAGAGGCTACTCCTCTCATCATGGTTTGTGGTAGTGCATAAATTAAGAAGGACATTAAAATATGCGCAGCTAGTCAAACGAGTGTTTATCAGGTCCCTGTATGCTAATGACTGGACTGGAGTAAGGCATTAAGAAAAATTGCTGTTTGATAAATGAAGGTCTATGCCAAGCTTCTTTGAGTAAGCATCATGTAAGATCGATTCAAAGCTGCTGGAATGTTCTGAACACAGAGAATATTAGCTAGACAATGAACCATTTTCAGATTGTACTAAGAAAATGGTTAAGATGAAATGACTTTTATGTTATGACCAGAATTTTGAAATTTCTCAATATATGGATGAATTCCTATGCACAGTATTGACAAGGCTATGATCAGTGGACACTAATTAGACAGCAAGAAAAAAACCCCAAAATATTCTTATACTCAACAGCTGGATTGGTCCTGAAGTTATAAATCCTGACTATATCAATTCTGATCCAAATGACATTCTGCTCACATACTTCTGAGGCATAATCAGGTACTTTCACCCTCATGTCAATCATAAGACACCCCTGAATAATTCATAACATTATTTTTTATTTATGTCTGCATTTTTTCCCATGCCAAGAATAAAAAAAAACTTAGTAGAAGCTGAAGCTCTGAGTAGACAGAGACACACAACACCTCACATAGTGAACAATGCTTTCATCTTTAAACCAAGCGCTGGGGGGCTGGTGTCGTCTGCGTCTACTCAGACACACACATTATTAATTCACTTTCTCACTGAGATCTGATAACATTTTCATATTTAAACCATGGAGGGCTGCTGTCAGAGAAGACCTATGACGCTAATCTTGTTTGTGTTAATTGTGAAAAATAATTACAATTTTTTAAACACCTCTCTTTGGATTAAGTTCAATAGCACATTGTGTAAAGCTGGATCAAATATTCAGAAAAGAAAAAAAATCCCCACATACTTCACTTTTGAAAGGACTCGTTCCACACATGCCTCAAAATGAAAATCTTTGTCTGATCCTGAAAGCGACAATTATCTTAAAATCCTTAACTTCACATCTGAATCAACGGCTGCAGTCAAGTGAGTCTAATGATGTGGTTGTAATTTGAAGTTGAGTAAGGCTGTAAATGACTGAAGCAGTGCCAGGTGTGGTACCCATTCCTGATTGGCAGCTACCTGACAGCCAGGGTGTGTGTGCAGTCTAAAATTAGACGAGTGCATGTGTAGGCTGAGTGTGTCACCAAAAGATGACTAAACTGCCATTCATGCCAAACAATCACTGTCGGACAGAAGAATCAGACAAGTACGTGCTTACATTACATATACGGAGAAATTCAAGCGCATTAATACTTTTTTTTATTCTGATGTGAACCACATAACGATAATCTAATTAAGTCCTGAATAACAATGCTAGTATTTGAGTACTATACCAGTTATCAGCTGTAACAATGTCTCATGTAAAGATGTATGATGACAGAATCAGATTACTACTGCACTGTATTGTTTGCTGGCACAAAAGTCGGATCTGACATACAGTGCATGTATTTACTATTGATATGACGGCTGATGGAATTAATAAGCCTGCGTCCCAGCTGAGAAGACACAATTACAGCTGTGCACAGAATGCTTCATCTAATCGCGCTTCAAGTTCTTTATTTCTCCATACTGGCAAGCTTTGTTAGCATCACTGATTGGAAGCCTGGTTTGCTCCTGTTCAGTCTTCAGTGTCCTAATATACAGTATGCTGGAACAACCTCTTAGCATTGTAGCATTTATTTGTTACAGAAATGTCGCCATGCAAAAAAAATATCTATATTATATTTTTTCCCTGGGTGGCTGAGTTAACTTTAGTCCAAAACAGTCACAACCACACACAGACTGGTCCACAGAATTACCGGTACAGCACACACTCACTCACGCAAAACATCCACCCTGTCTGAAAAAAAAACCCACATAAAAGAATGCTTTAATGTATATCAAACAAGGAAGAACATCCACTCAGAAAAAAAATCAACGAATGATCTGTCAGAACAACATTAGTGTCACATCAGAAGAGTTACGGTCGACTGCACCAATTAGTAACACAGTAAAAAAGCGATTGACTAACAGCCGTATTACTCCACGTTGTCTAACTTGATATGGTCCGTAATATATATAAACATACGGCGACCGTCTCCTCATGGAGTTATTTTAACCACATTAAAATTGGTTGCCATAGCAATATGAGAGAGAAGAGATACAGAGAGAAAATCAGGCTCAGAATAATCTGAAAATAACGATACAGAGCAACATTATTTTAAGAACATTTCCCTCATTTGTATAATGACTTCCTATAAAGTCCCTTATTTGAAAACATTAAAATCCCAAACAATATCTGTGCAGAAATGCAGCCTGATCAAAATAGCCCAAACCTAAATCACATTGCCTTTTTTTCACTCATGTTCATGTTTTCTCCTTATACTGAAAGGCAACACTGAGTCGATTTGTCCTTCCCCTGGTTCTCATTCTGTTTTCTGTTGAAAAATATGTCGATGGAAGAGTATAGTATAGTATAAACAGTATATTTCTTCCTCCAGAAATAGGCATTTTTTGATTAGAACAGTTTTCAATGGTATGAAGCATTTATCTGCTTTCCGAACACGTTTTCAGTCTATATAACTGAATATGTGGAGTAGTTCATATTTCCATATTTTACATATTCTACTATATATTTACCTGCTCATTAAAAGCACTTCACATCCACTCATTAAAAAAAAACTAAATGCAGAAATAGTAATCTGTGATTCCTAGATCTAAAAATGAGAAATAACATTAAGATGCATGGAGATTCTATTATGGAATCCATGTTTAAATATCACTGGAAAATCTAAAATGTTGAAATAGTTCACAGAAAATAAACTGAACTGAAGAGAAAGATTAAATCGAGAATTGTTCACCTTTAGAATGCAGTCTGTGGTAATCTTCTGAGAAATGACAAATATTAATGAACAGGATGAAGGATTTACATGTCAGGTGCAAACACAAGTCATATAAACCTAGCCTATGCTGTGTAATAATGTGCAAGACAAGGCCGTGATTAATTTACTACACTGAAAGTAACATTAAATAGCACGGGTAGGTTGTGTTTTGTGGTCTTGATACTAGAACATTTCAATCAGGAAATGTCAGGAAGCAATATGTTGCATGAGATTACAAGACATTTATATAAACATAATTAAAACGTAGGTATGATATATCACTTACGGTGAATTAGCTGAGCTCTTTCACGGGCTGCCAGGCTTGATATCCAGTCAGTGAAAAAAAAACAACATATAGACATTGCAATCTTTTTTCAGGAACAGAAACTCTTTATCTCAAAACTAAAGCCTGACTGTGTTATGATGTTATGACAGCATCTGTGATGTCCTTCTATTAGCCTGTTTCTAAAGACACACTCTCACACCTTTAATGATGATGGCCTTCTGCAAAGCGCTATTGAATTTCAATGCGTTGATTCAGAGTAGCATAATTAACTGCAGACAGGGTGAGAGGTGACGAGGCATCGAGATGTTTCCTGTTTATGAAAACATCTGTTCACTAGTAAATCATTTACTGGCATACTTATTTCAGAGAAAATGTAAAAAGCGGATTTATGTTGCTTATTTATTATGCATTTTTTTTAAGTGCTGGGCTCGAACACCATGCAGGAGTTATATGTTGAACTTGAAAAAGCATGCCACTCTAGACTGTAAAGAAACACTGTAAAAGTAATTAAATGTAACCACCACATGGTATTTGGTGCTACCACCACAGCCTCAGACATACAAATGGCACTAAATGCTCTAATGCCTTACAAAGCAGTACCATGTAAATCACATTAAGGTGGTATGAGAGAGAGAGAGGCTTATAGAGACAGGAATCTTTGAATAACATGTGCTTTCCTTGCTGCACATATAAACATGCCAAAGAAGCGTCATGGCAACCACTTCCACTTGCAAGATGCTGAAAATCGCTGAGATATGGAGCTGAAACAGAGACAGTGAAAGGAAGCCAACAGGGCACATCAAACCCCCCCATACTCTCTAATTGAGCTCTAAGAGTCCTTTTGTTCCACACAAAATGGGACGGGTGAATGCCTGTGTTCTTTCCTCAACACTAGATTTGACTGCAGTATCACATTAACAAAGACATCCAGATTATTCACTGTACTATATGCATAGGTAAGCAGGTTTCAGTAATCATCAAAAAGGAACATGTGTCACTGAAATAAAATGCTGAATCACGAGTCTGCAAAGAAACCGCCTCAACTGCTTAGATTCATTTGTTACTGCAATATGTATATTGTATTTTCTGTAAGAATCTGTGGATTTAATTGACATAGTCTTGGTCTGCACATACTGCAACCATAAACACTGGTGAACCTGTCAGGTTTGGAAAAGTAAAATCTTTTTTTAATCCCTTAGGAGTCTTTTGTTACTTGAATTAAAAACAGATTATTGCATCCTTTGTGTTGCCCTTCCCCCTTCCCCGTTCCCCCTGGAGGCATATATGCATGGCACGACACACGGCATTTTCCAAAGCAAGCTGGCTGTTTCTGCCAATGGAGCAGCTACTGATCTCTTTCTATGACTTTCCTTGTCTGGGACAAATCACAAATTCTGAGCTTTTATAACATGTCTTTCCTTACATCAAAGTAGTCATAATATAGTCATATGCAAGTACTAACTGTGCATAATTTCTGGTCATTCTGGCAAAAGAAAACAAAATAGATTTTCTTTTGTGTATTATATAAATATATATATGGGATGTCAGCTAAATGGTAGAGCCCTTTTCAGTTGTGTTCAAGCCGTCACACTGCCCAGATGTTTTTGTGAAACCCTGCTGAAATGCCTTGTCACTGGAGCAATGCAAAAAGCGAGCTTGGAGTAAATCTCAGAAGTTAACAATTTCTGGAACAGAACAATGAATCATGGGTGTTTGAGTCACAATATATATATGTGTGTGTGTGTGTGTGTGTGTGTGTGTGTGTGCATGCATCAAGGTGTCAGACCTTAGAAGAAAGAGTACAGAACTGTTTTCTATAAATATGGATTATATTACCACTGCACTATATTAATGTTTAGTTTGTGCTCTACACTTAAAATTGTATAAAATTATAAATAATACTTAATAATAATACTTAATACTTAATAATTACTTAAATATACTATTATAGGTTTAGTAATTACATTATATGGTAATAATAAATTGGGCAGACAAATATAGTCACAAGAATAGAGAGAAACAGAGAGTGATATGAGGTGTGGGAAAAAACCTATTCATGAGTGAATATGTGTCTCTGCAGATAAGTGTGTGTGTGTGTGCGTGTGTGTGTGTGTACCTGTGCATTAGCATTCTTGCCTTTTTCCTGCACAGTGTGAGCGTTTGTGTATGTGTGTGTGAATATGTGTCTGCATGCTGGGAAGCACTGCTGCACTCAGCTGATTCCTTGCTGAAGGGAAAAAGGGACTGGTGGAGGAGTAACAATGGAAGCAGATAATGAGGCACAGGGCCACATTCAGACCCACTGTCTCTCGCTCACTTCACCTCACTCCTACAGACAACCGGCACCATGTTAAACCGTTTACACTGAATTTGATTTAATAATGACTGCAATAAGCAGGATTTCACATTTCTGCTGTCAGTTATATGTTACAGATGTTCTGGCTTACCACAAAGCATATTATAACATTAGGTAACATAAAATAAGCTCCTCTGCTGAACTGACCACTGGAAAAAAAAGCTTTTCCTCAGAATTACAACAAAATCCCACATGAGTGTACGTATCAGGGATGATGAATCATTTTCACCATGAACGTACTGCAAAACTCACAGCAATCCTTATGTCATAGATTATACTTGCTTCCTGAATTGGAGCAGATGAGCAGCAAATATCATAAAGAATAAGAAATAATAGCAAAGAAATCTTAGAGTTTGTTTATAGATATAGATAAAAAAAAAGATAACAGAGACCAGAGACCACACAATGGAACAAAGCAGAGGTAGAGGAAGCTCTAGGAGCAATGCTCAAAGCATGAAGAATTATACAAGAGAAATGTATCCAAAGCTTTTATTTATATTTCAATGTCTGCATGGAGTTGTATTATTGTTCTAGTAGCACAAACACTGGGGGGAAAGAAACAGATGAGATCTGAAGTATGTCCAAAAACATTTAACTGCAGGCTACAAAAAAATGAAGAACTAAGCCGGTGAGAAAACAAACAGAAATCAGTTCAACCCTAAAGGTTGGCAAACTATAATGATGCCTGAAGCCTCTTCATCACACACTTATAAGTAAAGCATGCCCAATCAGCCTAATGACAGAAGCTAGTATCATACCCACGACTGCCTTTTAAACCTATTAATGGCAATCCATCATTGAGAAAGCCACTAAGGATCTAAACCAATCTGCTGAAGAGAAAGCACTAATACCCATCAGATCAGCTTTCTTCTTAATGACAAACAGTCTCAAGCTAAACAAATGCTAAAAGAACGATCAGCTACACGAGGCACTGGTTTCAGATGCTGGGAAATGATCTGTATTGACAGATGAGAATCCACTCAGCTGAGAGACGAACATGAGTCAAAGAGATATTATTTCTGAAACAACAGATACTAAAATGCAAATATCTTTCAAAGACTGAACACCATTGAGAAATCCCAGGAGGGCTTTAATTACAGTTGTAACAGTTGTGAATGGTGTAAAGGGAAATGCAAGGCAAGAATCAATCTCTAATAAATGCAAGTTAACATTTATAATATTGTCATACAGTATTACAAGAACACATAAAATAAGACAGATACTTACCTTGAAAGAAGATTACGTGCAACTTCAAATTTCTGAAAATAAATAAATAAATTCCTTATTAAATATAAAGCATGTCGCTGGAAGGGGAGTGGGAAGGTATGACACATGGCATGATAACTGCACATTCAATCCAGTATTATAGTATTTGACATTCAGTGATATCTCCAATAATACAAGCAGCAGCAGCAAAACAACGAATTCGATTAACGAATCAATTTATTCTCTTGATACTATCCTTTTTTTTATTGTACCTTTTTTTTATCTATAATAGAGAAGCCTAATTTTAATAGTCCGGCTATACCAGGTAAAGTCAGCTCTTACCATCTAATGCAGTCCAGTTTTTTTTTTATCTCAGGAGAACGTATTTATGATTAAGGGCTGTTAGGATGGGTAAAAGCAGTGTGTAGAGTGTCAGCCTGAGCCCCTGCGTGGGCCTTGTGAACGCTCCCTCATTACAGGAGAGAGCAATTCCCACGGGACTGGGCAAAGAGGCAGAGCTCTGCCTGACACAGCTGCCTGTTCTCACAATGAGATTCACTCACTATTATGTATAGCAGGCTACACATTATTAGAGGGACTATATATATA
>JANCOA010000053.1:12053824-12064971 GCA_024363135.1 Leptodoras oyakawai
AGAACCTTTTCATGATATGCTAATTTTGTGAGATTTTTGGGTTTTCATGAGCTGTATGCCAAAATCATCAATATTAACATATTAAAAGACCTAAAAGACCTGAAATATTTCAGTTGATATGCAATGAATCTAAATTATATGAAAGTTTAATTTTTATCAGTACATTACAGAAAATAATGAATAATGAACTCACAATATGCTATTTTTTGAGAAGGACCTGTATATTAGGAATATTTTGGAGATAAATTTACAACTGTGTGCCAAATTCTATCTTGTACATATTGTAATGTGGTACCAAAGACTGATGTACCAGTTGCTCTTTGTCAGGACTTTTTAATAACATGCCACAATGTGTGACTGTAACTCATGGCACGCATGCAGTACTATGGTCTAATTGTTCAGACATAACTTCAGTGAGGCCAGGCTGCTACTAAAGCATTACAGTACTGCCCTGCTGTTGAGCCAGTAAATGCAGGAGGATAAAAAAGGGTCTTAGTAGCAAACCTAATTACATGGAAACTGTTCTCCAAGCCCCTGAATCCATATCTATCACCTCTAAGGTCATTCATCCAATGAAAGAATCAGTGGTTCAGACAAGACTTGCCAGAACAGGTTACACTTTGCAATAAAACACAACATGTCCTCACAGGCATACATGAATATTATTTATCCAAACAGTTGACCATGGGCAGCATGGCCAGTGTTGCCCAAAGGTCCTGGTATGATCCTGTGCTCGGTTTACTGTCAGTTTACTGGAATTGTGCATGTTTTCCTCATGCTTGTGTGGGTTTCCTGTGGGCGTTCAGTTTGCCTTGCACCTCCAAAAAGGAGGTGGCCTGGCTAGTCTAAGTGTCAGTGTGCCGGGTACCCTGCGATGGACTGGCCTTTCATCGAGAGTGTATTCCCATCTCATGCCTTATGTAAATCCTAATGGGTAATGAATCCTTATCGTTAGATTCATTAGAATTCACAGACACTTCACTTAAATTACATGAAAAGGAAAAATAGCGTAGTTTCCGCCCACTCACTGAATTAATTGGTGAACAGTGATTTATGTCACCAAGTGGTAATTTATTGCATTTAGTGATGACTCATGTCTAATTTGCTTAGCTTCCAGATTACATTGTTTGACCCAAAGCCCAGGCATTTGCTTATTAATGAATCTTAATGAGCGCTGATCCTTCATGTCTATCTCTCTGTCATTCTCTCTCTTCACCTTTTTTCCATGTGTCATCTGTCTCTCTGCTTCCCTCAAGATTGATTTTTGTTGCCTGTGTTGTGGCAAGGTGACCAGAGGAAAATTAATGGATAGACAAGCCTTGATGTTAATTACACGGGTGAAAATGCTGCTGCAGCAAACGAATGTATGACATTGCCTTAGCAGAGCTTTAGCCGTCAGTCAAAAATGCTCAGTAGACTCAACAACTATAATTTTTGTCCATTGATTTGTGTGTCAACAAGCTTTCCAAAGCCGGTACAGACGCTGTCATAATTTGAGGACAAAGTGCTAGAGGGTCACAACAAATTTCATCAGTCTTTATTATGTGCCTCCTCATGCGTCTCCCCTTGTTGTGGTATTATTTGAAATTAATTACAAATTGTGAGACAAGGCCTAAAGATCGGTTGAACCCAAGTCTCAGATTGATGGGCTCCACTGAGAGAAGAAGAAATGTGCAGTCATACGCAATGTGTTTTAATGAAGACAAATGCTGAGCCTAAGTTAATATGTGAAACAGGAGATAGATGAGAGTAATGTTGTATTTGTAAGTAATTGCAAGAAAATCACAGATAGTGACACCATTTTCAGCTGTGGCTTGCTGAGGAGCAAATCGTCTCATTAAATAATCTCATCTCGTTACTTGCAAATGAGAAGGAAGTATAATAATTGTGAAATGATCTGATGCCTAATGAGAAGTTGTAAGTTAACAGTTTCAGATAGATTTTGTCATATGTGACAGCAACTTTAGGGGTTATGACTGGCACTTCAGTTTCCTGTACAAAAAGAAAGATTTTGACATGCCACCCTTTCACCACAGGGGAGCAGTGTCTATAAGACTAACAGTTCCTACTGTCTACATAGTACTGTATGTTTATACACATATACCGTCTCTGATCAATTTATTCATTCATTCATCTTCACTAACCACTTTATGTTGGTCTGAACACAGTAGCATACAATAAACTGTATATTAACTGTACTGTGTTTCTTACGTATACCTATATACAATATCAGTGTTATATAATATGTACCTGCTTAATTGGGAACAGAAAATTGGAACTTGTTTAAATGCTGTAAAGAGGTAGATTTGCAATACAGTGCTTTTATATTGACAAGTCAGACCTCAGCTGTATGCTGTATGAAGTTGTTTGTTATATCTACATGATGTCTGATATGTTTAGGTCCACTATGAGCTATAGATAGATGTAAAACAACAATCAGGAAAAACTGTCTGCAAGTCATATGTGATTAATCTGTGTAAAAACAGGGCTCTTTTGTTAACTCTACCATCCCCCAGAGATAATAAAAGGAAAGCACATACATAAAGGATGAATAACAGATATTAAAATGTTTCTTCTATAATAAAAGTCAGTCACAAGTAGGTGCACATTCTCAGTGTGATATCAAAGGTCTTATTTCTGCATCTGGCTGTCATCACAGGCCTTTGATATATGATAAATTGCCTGAGCCTCTCAGCTTTCCCATGTGTGCAGCATTTGTGATGGCTTTGCTTGTGTTAGACACAGAGATGCAGTGTTCTGAATATTTTCATGTCATCTTATATCAACAGCTTTCCCCCCCTAACACTTTTGCAGATTTTGCAATTTAACAACCATATGGCCTTGTTTTGGGAATGTAGGTCATCCTGGTCCTTGTCCTGCTCTTTTGTCACTTGAGACAGTTATATTTAGCCTCTCTTTTGGAAGATTTGGGCACTGTGATTGGGTGTCAAGACTGACTGTTTCATGAGCAGGGGCTAAATATACATCCTGTTTCCATGAATGTCATGTTATGCTCATCTTAACATAACCATAGCCTCCTGTTGCTCCACTCTTTCACCTTCTTCTGCATTTTTAAGTGATTTTTGCAAAGCCAGCAGCAGTCCAGATTTGTGCAATTTTAATCCCTGTGAAAAAAAGATTCTGACGCCAATTTGTTTAGGATATGTGCAGTGACTGTGTTGTTTGGTTTCTCATCTTCGCACCTTCATGTGAGAGTTTCTCACTTTCTCCATTTTCAAAGTATCTAGAGCAGCACCTAACAGAAAAGTGATTTCTCCAGAGAATCTTCTGGGCTCAACAGGGGACTGGGGGGGGAATCATTATTTTCTTGCACACCGAGTGCACAAGAAAGACAGCTGTGTTTGTGTGTGAGAGAGAGAATGAGAGAGAGTGTTAGTCTGTGTGGGAGCAGGTTTCTCAGGATGCTGGCATGTTTGACAGCGGGTTTTTAGGCAATGCATGCTGATGTAACCTCTCTAAACTCAGCTGAGAATGAGATACTAAATAATCCTACTAAATATTACTACTATTACTATTACTATTACTAAATAATACTACTAAAATTTTTTTTCCAGTTTGCTTCTTGTAAATTACAGCTCTCAACACCATCTAAGTCCTGCTGAGATAATAAAAATAATGTGCTATGTGCCTGTGCTATATTAAAATATGTGTTTAAGAAATGCCCTCATTTTAATTTTTCATTCACAATATCACATGAAGAGATAAATATGGAGTGACCAGCACTGTCTGCCCAAACTAAAGCTTTCTGCCATGAGCTTTGATTAAGTCCTACATTGTAGCTGAAGGACCAAGAGAGATAGAATGAGAGAGAGAGAGAGAGAGAGAGAGAGAGAGAGAGAGAGAGTGAGAGAGAGAAAATAGGTAGCTTGTACTGCCTTTGACCTTGAGCCCCATCCACACATGTGTTCCTGCATTTTAAATTAATTACCACTCTTCCTCCTTATTCCCATTACTCCTAAACAGAATGTCTCTACCAATTCATATGCCATTCTTCAAGTAGCAATAAGATGGCCTGCTGATATATATTCATGTTCATGTATCTTTTCACTGGGATTGCAAAGAATCCTGTCTGTTTCTGCGTGCACTTGTGTTTGAGTGTGTGTGAAGACAACGGGAGGAAGTGGGGGGTGGAGGGAGGGCACGAGACATTTTTTGCCACTGCATCAATTATGTAGCACAAAGAGTGCATCTTCTGGCAGAAGTCCAACACAATCTGCATACGCAATACTCAGGAAATGATCATCATTTAATAAATACACGGAGTAGGGACAACTTGAATATTTTGCAGGCGAATTGTGTCATTTTTAAAAGTCAATTAAGCAGCTCCTTGTGGCTGAACAAAGATTGTCCTGTGTCAAATGTTTACACAAAACAATCGTTTGGCACAAATTGTTAATAAATCCTCAATTAACAAGGGGTTCTTTATGCTTAGAGCATGTAAAGTCAATCAATACCCTTTCTACTTGGGCAAATGTGTAGACGTTAGGGTGCCTGACAAAAGCAGTACATATAAAAGCAATGACTTTTCATGAATTAGGTCTGGTTGCCATAGCAAAGAGAAGTGAGAGAGAGAGAGAGAGAGAGAGAGAGGTTATATGTGCATGATAGAGAGAGAATATGTGAGAGATTGAGCACAAGAACGAGTGTTTGTGTGTGACTGAGTGAAAGTGGCTGTAATGGGAAGTGTGAAGGTCATTTCTGCAGCTTGCATCAGACTAAAGCATTAACAGTAATTATGCCCTCATCACATGCACACTTTCTTCCCCCTTTCTCCTTTTTTCTCTCTGTCTGCCATTCTTTTGGACTTTGTACCATTGCTACATACTAACCACTTAGTATGTCTCTTTCTCACTCTCTCCTCCAAGAGATGAACTGAAGCAGCACTGACCTCCAGCGTAAGTGTGTGGGTGTTCAGAAATGATGCCTTCACCCACACCAGATTTAACACCAAATAGTTGATAGGATGTGTACACGCGCATACAGCTGAACATGGTCGGCTCTGGCTTTGTGAAGGGAGGCTGCATGATGAGGGCAGCACTGATTTGTTGTACTGATTAGCTCAGCACAGATAGAAAGGGTAGATGGTGTTGAGCAGTGAAATTAGGTCTTAGAGAATCTGCAGTGGTTGTGCTTGTGTTCATTTGCATAACTGCATGCAATATTTTCACCTCAGACAAAATACACTACTGTGCCCTGACAGTGGTTGGTCTGCATGTTTGGGTACTTGGTATTGGGCTACTGAGGCACTAAATGAGCCTGCAGTCCCGCACTGTATCAAGAAATGCAACCTGAAACTGTGTTATGCAAAGAGGAAACCAGATATTAATTTTATGCCGAAACACTGGTGAGTTGTCTGGGTCCAAAGTCATCTGAGATGGACCAAGAGACAGTGGAAATACATGAAAACATGAATGTATTAAGGCTCTAGGATTCTTATACTAATTTGTTTTTTACTTATATATGTTGACTCCAATATATCTGATATTCATCTGCTACATTATATAGATTATATATAGATTTCTTACACACCCTAACCTTTCTGCCTATATCTCACCTATTCAACTTCATTTGACCTTTGAAAAGGATGTAAAATCCTTCTGACCTACAGATCTGTTAAGAATTTGTGCCAGATTACCTAGGTGAATTCCATATAGTCCATATAGACCCCATCTGCATGTTAAGGCTATACTATTCTAGTTCCCTTGTTCCCTAATTTTGATATTTATACACTCTCATCCAAGAGTTTCCAGACTGTTAATGTCACCAGAGTCCTGGAGTTCATTTCACAGAGTATCTGGAAAATCTCATCGCTCTATCAGGATTTGTATCCTAGCTCTTTTCTCTCAGTGATAAACCTATCTGCTAACCTAATATTTTCACTAGTCCATAAATTTATCCTATTGCTTTTCTGTCTGTTACATTCTGTCCTGTTGGCTAAGTATATGTGTCATTTTTAGCTGTATAGTATATGTCTGATTTATAGCTGTATATGTGCAATCTATAGCACCTTAGCTGTCTTTGTTTTGTGTTTTCCCCATGTCCAAATGGGTTTCCTCCACGTTCTCAGTTTTCTACTACCTCCCAGTAACATGCCAGGGTGTGGACTGCCCCTAGATGTGAATGAGCATGTGAATGAGCAGGCTCCAGACTCACTGTAAACCCTGACCAGGATTAAGAGAGTACTGAATACAAATGAATGAATGTTGGATTTTCATTTAATTATTAAATAGGCATTACTCATCATTATAATATAGACTGACTCTGAGATTTTAGTTTAAACACACCATCCACTCAATTGGCAAGCATAGTGCTAATTCCAGTACTGCGTTTTCAAAGTGTCACGAGAAAGAAGAACAAAGAGAGATAGACAGCAAGAAAGAAAGAGTGAAATCTTCTGTTGCTTACTGTATCTCTCCTCTTACCTCATCCCCTGTTTGACTGGAAACAAAGCTATGTCTCCTCTAAACAGACATGAGAAGTTGGGACCAGCCTGTTCTGTTTAGTCAGCCTACAGCTACAGAGCTGCGTGGGCTGCACGTGATTGGCTTCCAAGTGTTCCCAGGATACTGCAAGCATCAAAGGTGCCAAAGAGATCCAAATGAAGCCCTACAGCCAGCAAATCATATCATCTCATAATGAATCGAAAGAGAGTAAACCTGTATGTCTGACAAATATGACCAGATCTCAAGACAGACTAAGAGAGCAAGGGTTTCTAAAGCATGAGCACAGTGAAGAGAGCTACAGAGAGCTAAAATTGGAGTGAAAAAGACTTACACTTTAGATAGGTCTTGACCATTTGACACTTAGAAGCTACACAAATAGAACATAGAAAATGTTTGTGAATACACCCAAATGCTTAAGCACATGATGAAGATTGATATAAACATCTTGAAGTTCCACTATTATTTCCTTTGTGGGATTTGATGTTGAGCCTGTGGCTCATGCTGAATACAGAGTGAGAGCTTTGGCTGTTTTGTAACAACACATTTACTTGTCTCTCTCAATAAAAAGGGTAATAAAACAGAGTTCCAGTTCCACAGTCAATCATCATGTGCCAGTGAGCTTTTACAACAAAAGACCTGTCATGTAAATTTAAAATGTCCTCTATATGGACATCTATAATTTCACAAAGTTGATGCAGCAATTTTTTACCCTTAAAACATGGTCCTCCTGGGTTTTTCAAATAGGCAAGTGTATTTACAGTTAAACAGTTACGCTCTGATAACCACAAATGCTTTAGGGATCCAGATGAACTTTAAAACACTGAGTATATATATGGCTTCCATTGACCACCTAAGTAAAGCTATGAGGAAGAGATCATCAGAGCATCAGACCTAAATCTCCTCAGTCTTTACGGCATTACAGTCCAGCACTGTTCACAGTAAATCTCAATCTCTCACCCAGATCTGTCTACTTTAAGCTCAGGAATCAGAGCTTAGAGCAGTAAGCTGGCAACCAGTAGCCTGCAGCCTGCCTCATAGTCAGAAATCAGTTAAAGACTAAATGTGTTTTTCAGGAATGATGCATTAGAGTTTCATTTAATGTTTAAAAGAGTTCCCTAGTGGTGCAACAGAAAAGCGTTGGATCTATAGATGGGAGATCATGGCATCCATGGCAAAAGTTGGTCCATCTTTCTCTCCCTTGCTTATCAGACTGATACCTCTCAGTCTCTGAGGTCATGCATGCCAAAGAATAGTTACTTTTGAGTGTGTTTAGTTGTCCTGTGATGCAACATGGACAGCAGTTTAAAAAGATGCAGTGACAGCATATCTTGGAGAAAGTATCTGCTTGCCTTCATATTCACAGTTTGGTAGCTGTTAGATGACAAGGAGGGCTAGCTCAGAACATAATTTGCAAATTACAAAATTAGATGAACATGTTCAACAATATGATGTTATATTGTAACATGATGTAATATTTACAGTCAGCTCTAGAATTATTGGTACCCTTCAAAAGAATGGGCAAAAAACAGAATATATAAAATAGATGTTAAACACAATCTTTCATATTTTTGCAGGAACTTGAACATGCAAATAAGAAAAGAATAAATACAAATAAATGTCTTCCTTGAACAAACACAGTGCTGTTGCCTTTAACTAATCATGAGGTGGATGTATGTAAAACCTATGTAGTGTAAACCATCTCCATGAGGCACACCAAAGCACTTTCAGTACAACAGAGATCTTCACAAGTCAAATAATAAAAGTAAAACAGATAAGCAGTTAAAAATAAAATTAAGGACATTTAGGTCTATAAAATATGTTTATGAAGTCTGAGAATGTTTAAATTTGCCAGGAAGAGGCATGCATTCCCTGCTGTCCGGGTATTGAGTCAGATGTGAATGCAAGTGAAACACATAGAACCCAACTCTATAACACGAACAATACCTTGGTAAACATGGACTCATACATGAAACAGAAAGTGAAGTTGACAAAAGCTAGACACAAATTGCTACTAATGACAGAAAAAAACTACAAGTGCCTATTAGAGTACAACATGAATCAAGTGTGCATGATTAACATGAAGTACTGGGGCTAATGGGAAACATGCACACCTGCACAGCTGTTCATTCTGAGGGAGGATGTTCAAAGAAACAAAGAAGGACCCAAAGATATGTCTCAGAATTTCTCACTTTAGTTGATGCTTGTGGTTGTCCAGTTTCAAAATAAGATAATACAACAAATTGCACAAAGAAGTCAAAAGGAAATTGTGTGCTGGATAAGTAATGCTTTGGGATTGTTTTGCAAGGCTGGTCATCCAAGAGCATTTGGGAAGATTTTTGGAGTCGTGAATTGTGCCAATTAAGCCTAAGGTTTTTAGTCTGAAGGTTAAGACTTGGGCATAGATGGAACTTTCAACAAGAAACTGATAACAAATTTGTTGCAGGAACACAAAATCAGTGTTTTGCAATTAAAAGTCTTATTCATGCTTATTAAAAAACAACAACTGTGGTCCAGAAAGCATATAGGACATAAAAAGTGCTCACTCATGGTATTATGGTGATATATGATATTATACAATATAGTATAAATATGGTATAAAATATAGCTCATTTTCATTAAGGGTGCCCATGTAGATTCAGTGATGTTCAGATTCAGTGTGGCTCAATACAGAAGAAGGTGGAGTGAATTCTTTTCCCTCCTTTCCTTAGCTTGTTAGAAAGCTGGGATGAGAGTCAACCAAGCAGAGACAGTTAAGGTCTTTGCTCAAGAGCACAATAGTGGCAGAGTGGCTTTGAACTCTTGACCTTTTGATCTGTGGCGTATGACCATAAGAACATATCACATCGATTTAATTAGTTTTCAGGATACACTGGCTATTAGATCCATGATGTAAATTGACCACAGTATGCCTTCTTTTTCGGTACTGGAAAAATACTCTGCTAAGTATACTCTGCTCACACACAGAGAAACACACCTTGATCTGATGTCGAACCTAGCTCTATAACCTTGCTTCATAACCCTGCTGGTTAAAAAAGAAAGATCAGAGCCCCAGCCTGAAGGACCACTCCTGTTCAAAGAGAGACTGAGAGGAGTTTAAACTAGTTTGTGCTTTTCTGTTTGTGGTAGAAGAAAAGGTTGTATACTTCACTGCGGTTTTCAGAACTGTTGAGAGCATGTAAAAAGAATTTTTCACAAAGGGAAATGTAGAGAGTGGGAGAGGGAGAGATCAGAATCTGTGATCAGTTGTAATTTGATCCTGGGGGAGACTATTTCTTAAAAATCCACCGTGAATCTTCTGTTGTTCTCACTTTTGTCATGGCAATTTTTCACAGTTTGCCACAGTTTTTCACGAAACAAAGCAAACCAGAAAGATTTGACTACACTGTTGATTAGAGAAGAGTTTTCCCTTCACACCACAGTCTACACACAATTCCTCTAGTGGCAACATCAGGGGAGCATTTGATTTGCAAACAGATTTCAGAGACAAAAGGGAAGCTTGTTTTTTGAAGCCTCAAGGCCTGATAAGTCAGTGTGCTCAGAATGACTTTTTAGCATTCTGTCTTACTTATCCTAAATACAGAGATGGCTTTTATAAACACAGTCATGCTGGTTTTCAAGGTTGCTATAGCAGCAGCCTAGCAAAAATGACAGTGGTTTGATGATTTCAGATGAAATACACAATTTAGTGCTATTACAGTACATTAAACCTGGGGCCATCGTAGTGAATCCAAAAATGGCTGTTTTTCCAGATAATTTCATTTTCTACTCATCCCACCTTACCTTACAAGATAGGCTTTTATGGAAAATGTACTGCAAGGGAAGAAAAAAGAAAACATAGATAGGCTTTGAGATAATAAAGGAGAATGAAAATAATATCTAATAATATAATAATGGCATAGTACAATACATAATCTCTTTTTTCTTACTTGGTATAATTGATATTTGCTCAAGCTTGCTCTTACTTCAGTTGATACACTGTGGTATACCCCCTCAGTTGGAGCATGCCAGTCCATGTCATTGAGGTCAAATCAGGGACAATTTATTGCACATTTTGGCCCTGAGAACTCCAGACAAAGCATTATTTGCATCTGTATCTATTTGATGCATCCAGTTTTTGCTATAAATTAATTTGACATGACACAGCTAGTATCTTGGCAATGTCTCTGATGTATTTACTCTTATTTATTAGCTTTATGATGGCCACTTTTCTGCCACTGACATTTTTTGTCAGTGTCAGACAACAGCAGCAGACTACAGATTCAAGATCAACTGAGTAACGCAGTAACACATTGTAACAAATAACCAATCTATCTATCTATCTATCTATCTATCTATCTATCTATCTATCTATCTATCTATCTATCTATCGATAAGATTATCTTCCACAAAACAAACAAACAAACACAACAAAATAAAAGATCTCTTCAAATATAATTTCAATTTACGACCCCAATTCCAATGAAGTTTAGACGTTGTGTAACAGTCAGTCAGTCATTTTCTGTACCGCTTATTCCCAGTTACGGGGTCACGGGGGAGCCGGTGCCCAGTCGGCAACTCCGAGTGCAAGGGCAGGAATCAACCCCAGATAGGGCGCCAATCCATCGTAGGCTCACACACACACACATTCACACTCGCATTCACACACCAAGGGCCAATTTTCCCATCACCAATTCACCTACCTGC
>JANCOA010000053.1:12119526-12129562 GCA_024363135.1 Leptodoras oyakawai
TCCTGCCCTTGCGCTCAGAGTTGCTGGCTGGGCACTGGCTCCCCCGTGACCCCGTAACTGGGAATAAGCGGTACAGATAATGACTGACTGACTGACTTTAATGTCATATATTGGTAGAGAAAAAAAATGATTGGATCAATGACTGGGGCAACAAACCAGTTGTTTTGTGTAAATATTTATCTGATTTGTTATGACTGGTCAAGTGCATTGTAGATTTGGGAGTCGGGTGTTTGTGTGCATGGGCACTGATAGACGTGGTCAAAGAGTAAACAACTCATTCTTATGTAATAGAGTAAACAGCTTTTTCATAAGTTTCTCTAGTACACTTCCAAATTCTGTCCAAATAATACAGCTCTAGTAAATTATTAAGCTAGACTTGTCAGACTTGTCAGAGTGAATGAAAGGAATATGCAATAGACAGTACTGTTTTTGATCTACAGCTGGCATTACTAAAAGTTAATGAGTTGTAAAATATAATAATGAGAAGGATGTTAGCAGTTAAAAGGAAATTAATAAAATATTTTATTCTGACAAATCTGAAATGCAAATCCGGCGCCAAGGCCGATGTGTTTGCTTTTGGAGGAATTAGTAAGGACTTGTAAAGCTGTTGCGTTCAGTGCATAAAAAGTGTGTGTGTGTTGGTTTGTGGGTGTGTGTGAATGCTGCTATTGACAGATTGTGTGTAAAACCCAAATAAAGACAGAGGAAGTGATGAATAAATGGCAAAATTCTGACAGTGACACCATTTTGCAACATCTTGCATTAGAGCATCTATATAAAGCATTAGCCTGAATGTTTTTCAAAAGCAGTTTTTAAATATTTAATAAAGCTTTAGATTTAATGTATGGCATTAAGCCTTGTCGGAGCCCATCATTATTTTAATAGTATGTGAGGATTACAGCTGATTAGTGTTGAAGGGGGTTTAACACAGAGGTTAAATAGGAATAAATCTTACAGCATCAAGAAAACCCAGATGTTGGGCTTTTTTTTTTTTATTTAAAAGAAACCTCAAATTTGCAATATCCAAAATGATCTATGATGACATATCTTGCCTTATTGTATTTGATGAAATGCCCACTAGTGCTCTATTATCCACATAATCATGTTCTCTTAACCACTATTATACTTCTTTTACTGAGCTGGACCTTACAGCACCTTAATTTGTTTAGATTCAATTATAATACAACCCAAATTGTATTATCTGGTGGATTTCCCCATTAGCGCTGCTAGAAGAGTAAAGAGAACCTTAACGATGACCAGCAAGAAACCGTTCATGAATCCGCTTGGTCTTCCCATGTCCTTGGACTCAAGGGCTGCAATTCTTCCTTGAGAAAAGAACTGTAAAAGGTTGAGATAATGCATGCAAATGAAAGTGGGGGAATGCATAGGCAGCCCTCTTTCTGATGTTTGAGTGTTCACAAGCAACTTTGTATTGTATAATGCATATCTCAGATGTAATACAATTCTATTACATCTTTACATCTTTTATAACGGGTTACCTAGGTCACCCTATGTCAAGCTTTCTCACTAGATTAGGATTCACACTCATCAATTCATCTAACATGCATGTATTTGGACTGTGGGAGGAAACGCATACCTTCCCCTGGAATCGACTGTGGGACCTTCTTGGTATGAAGAGTCAGTGCTACCCACTGTGCCGACGTGCTGCCTGTGGTGTGTTCTGACACTTCCTTTTGGAATTAATATAGCCAACGCTGCCTGGTGTTAATGCCGTGTCTTTATGTAACATCAAATCCAACACACACTTTGTTATTGCGTACATCCGTATCCCTTGTACAGAGACACCCATGTTTCTCCAGCTCAGTATCTGAACTTTTATAAATACCCCATCATTTTAAATTAGTGCCCTGTGTTGTTGTGGATCCCCATCATACATGGAGGAAATAAACGATTAGTCTGTAGCAGTGTTCTGAGCCAGATGATGGATTAGCAGCCAAAGAAGTAAGAGAGAGAGAGAGAGTGTGTGTGTGTGTGTGTGTGTGTGTGTGTGTGTGTGTGTGTGTGTGGGTGTGTGTGTATACAGGCTTTGACTTTGAAGTGTCCAGATGCTCGTTTATATCGTGCCTGGCTTGCCAACTGCCCCTGTGAATCAGCTGTCTCGTCAGTACCCCAACTGCCATTTTAATGAAGTAGCCTTCATCTGCTCGTCTATCATACAGACTCACGCTTGTCTATCATACTCACAATGACCAGCTTGTTCAGCCAGACACATGAATACCAACACGTCCTCTGCTGTGCTTTGAAAGACTCATGGAGCTGCACATATGCTGCTAATTGCATGTTTAATGAAAGTGCTAGTTTCAATTTTAAATTGGTGTAATATTTTCACATTGGCTTGGCATTTAATCCCCCTCTTCATTCCCCATTCTTTGAATTCTTCTTTACCTCTACTCTCCCTGTCTTTCCTCCCCATTAGTCAGTTTTTAAAGCGGAGCAGAAAAGCATTTGCCGCTAAAGTTGATATACTGCAGGGTACATTCGACTCTGACTACATTAAAATGCAGTAATGACATTGTACTGTTTCACATGATAAATCTTTCGTTCTGCATGTACACTAGAGGCCCTGCCTCATAACTGTTTTTTTTTCCTTTTTGTGTTTCTTTGCTTATGAGAGATTATTCTCTTGGAGTATATCAATTTCCAGGAGCATGCACAGTTGTGTGCTTTTAAAAAAATACAAAATTAAAGCAAACAACATAAACCCTCTCTTCCTTTCTCTCCTGCTCTCTGTCATAAATTGAAAAGCTTGAACAGTCATGGTTTCAGGATGGGAGAGATGTATGATTAAGCTGGTGGGAGTTTAGAAGGAGCATATGAAGTGGCCTTGCTATTAGTGAAGTCTTGCGGTAAATTAACTGGGTTTTTGAAAGCATTAAAAGCCCCAAATGGGAAGGAAAGAAGAATATGGACAGTTTAAGGTCCATAACGACGATCATATCAATGTTTTACTGCAGGTCATGCTTTAAAGGCTGCGCTGATTGGAGTTAACAGTGATCTGAAGGTTTGAGATTTGACCTTATCAGATTGACCGGTGTGTGCTGTCCTTGCCAATCATCTTTCTGCTTCTACACACACACAGATGTATACTTGACTGTTTTTTTTTTTATTGTATGCCGAAGGAGGACTTGATGGATTTAAGCAAATCTCTCTCTCCCTCTCTCTCTATCTCTCTCTGTCGGGGCATTTGCATGGCTCAGATTGGACTGCTTTAATTGCACCATGTACAGGCTTTAGATATGATCTGCCCTCAGACAGATGGCATCTGAAAGGTCAGGAGCTACTGTGCATATGGCAACTGAGCTGAAGGGAAACAGTAAAAGTGTATAGCCACTAGTCTTAAACCACCGGGTCTAGGGCACAAAAGTTTTCAACACTGTAACCTATCTGAAATATTCAAATGATCTCAGAGAGCCCTGCTAATCCTATTAGTGTGGAATAATCCTGACAAGGGAGTACCTTCACAGCTGTCTGTATAGCTTTTGTAGTGAAGGTGCAGCACAAGGGGCTCTTTATGCCTGTTTTGCTTGACTGAAGCATTTTAATGAAGCTGGGTACTCTCTAATATCCTGTTAGTCCTCACAGTGTGCACACACTGTATTTTACATAACTACCAATCATCTTTAATCTAAGTGGATACATGTTTCCATCACAAACATGAACATACCGACATAAATCTGATAACATACCCATGAAGGAAAGAGAAACTGGGGGGAAAAGAAGGCGTCAGAGAAAGCAAGACTACAGAGAATAGAATAAATTAAAGAAGGAGAGAAATGACAATGAAGCAGAAGTTAGAGAATGATGAAAGCTACAGTGAGAGTGGAGTGGAAGATGAGAGGAAGACCGAGTCTATGGAGTCTCATCTCATCAGTCCTGTGAGAGAAGATGAGAGGATCCATGCAGTGATTGTTCCATTTGAGATGCTTCAGACATTAATACTGAGGTGCTACTGCAACCATACCTCAACAGTACTCGAATAGCAGCCCTTATTGCTTAATGATCACATCCATTGATTGTGAGGCTCTTACTTATTGTACTGAAATTCAGCTGAGATTCCAAAGCACCGTGTAAATACTGCCATTCTTTGTCAAATCTTTTCTGATTTGCATTGGTGGTGACATTGATGATTATAGTTAATGAACAGTTATTAATCTTTTGCAACATTTTACATTTTTCAAATATCTTCAGAATAATGTAAATCATTACGCTCCCATCTTGGCCACAAAGTGCTGCCAGGTGTAGTTTCCCATTACATTGTAAAGTTAAGATCATTTTAAAGGTGCCATAGAATGGAACACTGCATTTACCTTGGTTGAGTTAAATGAGGAGTTTGATTCATTACATGAAACTTATATAACATGAACTTCAAAAAGTCTCCTATTTCAAATGCAAATCCTGTGTATGCATACCCTTCACAAGGAACAACAGGTATGGTTACGGTTCATCTTTAACAGGATCCTGGAAGACTTTTATTCAGAGATGTTCGTTTGCTCTGCACATGAGACAACAAGAGCCACAACCGCAACCTGTAAGTAGCTAACCATGCTGTGCGATTTTCGCCAATTTTTTGATGGCTGAAGCCAGATTCTCTGAAATTTACATTTTCTTTGTTAACGGCCTACATTTATTTCACAATTGATTTTTCTGATGCAGTGCTTTTGGGACTCTGGGCCTATGTTGGTTACGCTGGCATTTTGGACAGAAACTTCCATCCAGTTGGTTACAGTAGAGTTGGTGTTTGAATTTTATGTGGAGTCTGAGATTGGAGTGCTTGACCCCCTTATTCTAGTTGAAGCTGTACCACTAACTAAGCATGCCCTTGTGAATAATGGTAGCATGGGGAAACAACCAAAATTGTTCAGTGAAAATGCAGTTCAGTGAAGATTGTACAGCGCTTCCAAGTAATTCCTACTGTGTGCCTTCGCCTTGCATTTAAAAATAAAGTTATACAAGTGAGAGTCAAGATGCTAGTGAACTCAAATCGCATATTTTTCCACAGTAAGGCGTATATGGGATGCTGGAGAGAACAGCACTGCTTAGAGACAAGGTTTTGGCAAAGTCGTTGCAAGATCAAATCCGCCTCCCTCGCTGGAAATTTGAACAGTTGAGCAATTACTCTCGAAGTCCTAAGGCTATCAAAAATATCCAAAATTCAGAGCCGCTTTTCCATAACACAGAATGCTACAACACTCTTTCTGGCTACTTCCACCCACCCCGTTGGGGCAGCATGAAGCTCTGGAGCTCTCCCAGGATTGAGATCCAGCAGCAGTCCACTCTGGATGGCTCAGAGGGCCAGAGGAGTACTCTGGCTTCTGCTTTAGGAGCTCTGTGAAGAACTTTTTTCACTCTGCAGGACTTAATGCTACAACCTGCCCGTGCTGCTAACCGTGACTTATAATCCGCTGATTGGAACACACTGCTGTGATTGAATTGATCGTAACTATTGATTGAAGCTCTCAGCCATGCATTACATAGTGCTCTATCTCTCATTCATGTTGTCGTTGTGGTGCTGCATATGCAGGGTTGCGCACAGCCGCAGTGTAAAAGTGCCTGAAGAGAGTTATTAACACCTCTCAGGACCCTGCAGAGCCATAAAGTCAATTATGAGGAACTGGGGAAATTGGGCTATCATCTGTCTTTTAAGAGTAATCTGCATCACTTAAGAAAGTTTAAACTTCAGACCTTTTTTTCAGAACTTACTCAGGGCGTGGAAATGCTTTTTTTTTTTTTTTTTAGAAAAGTGTGTTGAATTGAAACTCACATAAATGGGGTCATTATCACTGTCTATGCAGTGCTAGGTAGTAATGACCATGCTGTTCTTCTGAATTAGCATCCTGAACAAAGTACTTAAACCCAACTGTTGTGCGATTGTAACAATATGTCTTTAACAGGATGATTTTTTTTTTTTTACACAATGTGCTTTTTCAATACCTACAATACTGTTTTCTTACCCTTTACTACCTGAATTTGTTGAATTCTTTAGTTTTTCAGCTAAAAGAATACATACTCCTTTTAAAATGAATTATACCACAGTGCTATCATATTCCCTAATTTGATTAGTCAGGTGGTTACTTTTCTATAACAGTACAGCTCAGAGATCCAAACCAGAGGTATATTATATAATAAAAAATTTACTAATTAAGAGTTATTAATTAAGCGTTAAGAGTTTAATGTTTACCAAAGGAAAGTGGTGTCACGACTTTGTAGCAGATGCTTGTAACGTTTATTTTTATTATTTTTCTGGCACAGGGAGTCTTCAGAAGGAAAAAGAAAAAGATGAATATTAATGATCAACTGTGTATAGCTGTTGTGCTTGTGATGGCAGGGAGAATGTTTAATAATATAAATGTAACAAGAAGCAGAGAAAACTATGACGTGCTTAACGCATAAAAAATGTGTAGTCTGTGTAGGAAATGCACAAAAAAAAAAAAGCACTTTGAGCTATGGATCACTGAGAGAAAACCTTACTACCTGAGTACTGTGAAAAATGTTTAAGCTTTGGTGTAGTGGTATAAACCCCAGATCCTGCAGCTGGAGAATAATAATAACGTCATATAGTCTATAAAACTTTCCAACACATCAGTAGCATAAAACTCTGAGGCTCAGCATCACAGATACTTTTGAACATATATTTTAGTATAAAGGGACGTTGTTTCAAACCGACATATCCCTTAACAGACCACAACAGGTTTGTGTGCTCTGAGAGAAGGTTCTAAAATTGTGGCATTTGTTTTCACAGATGTTGCAAAAAGAAATGGTTCCATGTATTTGAAAAGACCATGCGTGGCCTCAAAACCTGTGAAGCATAAATGAACCACATGGCATAGTTTTCTTATAGTTCCATTATAAGGAACCATGAAGTGATGTTTTGCTTGTAGATGCATGTGTGGATAATGCTCTTGAAAAAGGAATGTAGTGCTTCTGAATGTGTTAACTGGAGAACATCCATGGAAATCAAATTTACTCAATGCATTACTACAATAATAGAAAACAAGTCTGGCGTTTGTTGCCTTTTAGGATCATTTTTAGCTAATGTAAGATGACTAATTGATTTTAATTATTGAAGTCTAATTATTAATTATTAATGTCAAGGTTTGTTAGGTAATTGAGTAACTTTCTTAACGATGATTTATCCTTAACTGTCTGTACTTGCAAGGTTTCCAATTGAGCACAGCACTCGCATTCACAGAAAATCTCTGTATGTAGTACTGCACTGAGCCTAGAATGTTCCCACATACTAGAGCAATTTTATTCTTGAAAGTAACCTTAAAAGTAGCAGTTTGGGGCCTTTTCATTCAGACTTACTTTCTAAGACAGCTAGGCCTAAGACAGGACAAACTAGTGCATCTCAACACATTAGATTATAGTGCAAAAAAGTTCATTTTATACATAATTTAATATGAAAACTAAACTGTCATATATTTTATATTCATTGCACGTCAATACATATTTACATATCAAGAAATGTTTCTTTTTTTTTCATTTTGATCATTATGGCTTGTAGCTCATGAAAAGCAGAAATCCAGTTTCTCAAATGATTAGAATATTTCTATTGTGAACAGCCAGCCTTTTCAGCAACAACCTCCTGTGGCCTCGTGGTGGGTGTTGATGATCGTTTTCTCAACGACTGTCAAGTCAGCAGTCTTCCCCATGATTGTGGTTATGTGTGCTGAACTAGACCAAGAGATACATGGCATATACATTATATACTGTTAGAGATGCTGGATTTCTGATTTTCATGAGCAAAAAAGCTAGAAATATGTCACTTCATATGCAATGACAGAACTTTTTCCACTATATTCAAATTTTTTGAGATGCAGATAGTTACCCCTATCAACCACCTACGGTCCACTGCTAACATGAAATAGACACGTAGGCTAGATATCAGCTGTACTGTACCTGCAACAGTTTATTGTGCATAATTGAGCCTGAATTTGTGAACACAAGTATTTGATCCCAACAAAGTAACTGTCTTATGTTCATCACAATAAAACAAAAGTAGAATTCCAAACACTGGAGACAAGGAGCACTTGTATGCTGTGCCTTCTGTAAAGCCCTGGGCAGCATCAGCTTCTTACGCTTACCTTACCAGCATTTGCTCAAAGGTCTCTCAAGGAAGAAAATTTGACCAAAGGACACAAACTGGCCCAATGAATAGTGTCCGTAACAACAACCTGCTTTATATTCTCTGTCACTCTTCACATTTGGATAAGCAGACGCTAGTCTTCAGGCTTGATAAAGTACCCTATATGAGCAAAATATGACCCTGCTCCAAATGAGGCACTTAAAGCCTCTCAGTTCTTGATTGTGACTTGTGGGCCCAGTACATCTTCAAGGTTGTAGGGTCTCCCATTTTTTGTTGTAGGGTATAAAAATCTTCCTCATGAACATCTCCATCCATCAGCAAACCCTGTGTAGAATAGTGTTTTTAATTCAGATTAATTGGCCTGTGCAGAATGTTTTTATTTTTGTATTCTTGTACATTCAGTTTTTGGGCTTATACATTGAATGGACTCAGTAGGTTAACTTATTTTGCATGCTGTGGGGATTGAAAGATGTTGTTGCTATGGGTTGCTAGGAAAATGATCTCTTGCAGACTGTATGTGATTTTGGGTAGTCAGGCGCAGGTGTTGAAGGGATTTGTTTTTTTCCACTGGTAGTAGAAGGTTACAATATATTGGAGAAAGAGAGTACAATAAATCCCGTCTACAGGTTTTGTGCCTGCTGGCGAGATTCTAAGGCTGATAAAATTCAACAGTCTAACACCTGCATGACAGTGGGCTGAGCAGAGGCATCTAACAAAAAACCCTTGCGAGTATGCAAAGACGATCACAGCAGATGCATTTGCTAAGCATAAGGAAAGATAGATGCAGCAGTGCTAAAGCCAACAGTAGAATCCTAAAGTGTTTTTGTTAGTGATGTAACTGGTCCTCATGTATTCAAATAACAACTTACAAAAAAACATGCAAATTAGACTATTCAGAGTGTGATTTTGTATAATTTGTAATTAGCACAAGTGTTTGAGGTGAGAAATGAGGGGAAGGGGGGGTATTATTTTTCCACTTTGTTTCACTTTGTGGTAGCCATAATTTCTGAATGGTTTTGCAGCTGCTAAAAACTGCTGATCCAACTCCTGACCACCGGGAGTCTCGGTTTGTTTTATCTAGGAGGAAGCCATCTTTTATTGTCCACCCCGCCCACCTATTGTATGACAGGATGAATTTCTAGTGAATGACAATTAACAGCTTTTGAAAGTTTTTGGTGTAGCCTTTATAAATATCATCTGAACTGTCAGGCAGGTGAGATGAAAGTCATGCTTCATTTGCACCAGTTTACTTCATTGTGTTGAAGTAAACTGAAGCTTGTTTTTGGGTCCAGGAAATGGACATTTGATTGCAAAAAATGGAAAAAGACCATCCAGTTACCAATGAGAAGTGCAAAAATCAGCATCTGTGATGGTATGGGGCTGCATCAGTGAAGTTACCACTGATTTGGAGGATTATACTGGTATTTTGGAGAGACGTATGCTACTGTCTCTTCCCAGGAACTCCATGTTTATTTCAGCAGGACAATGCAAGGCCTCATTCTGCATGAGTTATAACAGTGTGGTTTTGTAGACAGAGTGTGTGCTTGACTGGCCTGCCTGCAGTCCAGATCTGTCTCCTTTTGAAAATGTATGGAGTGTCATGAAGAGGAGAATCAGACAACGGTGACCACAGACTGTTGAGAAGCTCAAGCCTTGTACACAGCAAGAGCAGGCAAAAATTCCAGTTGCAAAACTGCAACAATTAGTATCTGCAATTCCCAAATGAGGGGCGGCATGGTGGTGCAGTGGATAGCGCTTTCGCCTCACAGCAAGAAGGACCCGGGTTCGATCCCCGGGTGGGTGTTAGGATTTTCAGAACATGAAAATAGATATACAATAGGGAAAGTTTTACAACATTGAATCCTGTAGCCCTTTGTTCAAAATGGTGACCATGTGGGCCACATATTCAAATTCCCGCCATGGAGGGGG
>JANCOA010000053.1:12154597-12167982 GCA_024363135.1 Leptodoras oyakawai
CAGAAATTTCCCAGGTCGCCCCACCCGGGGATCGGACCCGGGTCCTTCTTGCTGTGAGGCGACAGCGCTATCCACTGCGCCACCGTGCCGCCCGTAGAATTGTAGTGAATTCACAAAAAGTTACTAGTTACTGTATTACATCAGCCCTTATGCTAAAGTCGCATAGCCGACACCATACCCCATCTGTCTCTCTCTCTCGCTCTAAAATAAATGGAGGTGTTAATTGGTTCTGTCCTGTGTTTGCTTATCAGGGGCTGTGAGCTAGTGGAGAAATTATTTTCTTAAACATATTATGACACGACATGAGTATGAACTCAATAAAAAAAGTCATCCTGGTGCTTTGAAATGGGTTGTGTTAAATGTCAGCTTGTCCTTGTTGATCCACCAGCCATGATAAAGGCCGTAGTGAATTGTCTGATTGTTGATGTTTATATTCTCTGTGGCCTGTGGTAGGTTCTGTGCATGCAGGGGCAAGAGTTTAACACTAAGCTTTAGAACTGGGCTTTCTAAAGAGATTGAACTGCAGTGTAATATAAATCACTGTTTAGGATTTTTCCTTAGTGTATTTTTTGTGTGAACATATACATGTAGTGGTCTGGGAAAACGTATTGGGTGTCATCATGGCTGAATTCTTGAAAGAAAACACAGATTGTGGGTTGTTTTGTAGAATGATTTCCTTTCTAAAAGTATAACTCTATTAAGAAAGAGTGATTTATATATTAACAAAAACTTGTTCTGGCTATATGCCAGCAAATGTCATGTCGGGTATTAAGCTAGTGGTAAAACACTCAGTCTCTAAAGATGTTTAAAGCATTGCTAGCCAAGTGTGCTTTTTTTCCCTCAATAAATGTCATAATTTGATGTCTGTGCCTGTGGACTTTGTGTTGACAGAATCACCTTATCCATCCACAATCTCAGGAACAGAAATATGCCTATCTATGCATTTCTTTCTGCTGACTGCTTGTTTTAGACACGTGCCTCCTGGGTGAGTCCTCGGTTTCATTGCAAAAGGGGAGTGGCTCCTCAGAGCATCCAGACACTCAACCACACTCCATAGAACTCTACTGGAGCGAAGAACATCGTTTTTCAAAAATAGTCCCCAAGCTGTTTTGATAATGATAGTAGAGTGCTATCTAACATGCCACTCCAAACACTTCCACGGGTGTTCAACTGGGTTAGGATGTTGTAAGTGTAAAGACCATAGCATATGATTTTACTTTAATTCCATCCTCATCAAACCATTCAGTGAATTTAGTGTCATGTCTAGGGAGCGGAGTCATCCTGGAAGAGACCACTGCCACAAGAAAGGTTGTTATAAGTGGAATCAGTTACAACTGCTTTGCATAGATTTGTGTATGTATATATTACTGAACACTTTATTAGGAACACCTGTACTAATCTACTAATTCATCAGCCAATTGTGTGGTAGCACTGCAGTGCATTAAATCATGCAGATACGGGCCAGCAGCTTTTGGTAATGTTAACATCAACCATCAGAATGGAGCAAAAATGATCTGATCTCAGTGACTTTGACTGTGGTATGGCTGTTGGTGCTGATTGGGCTAGTTTGAATATTTCTATAACTGCTGATGTCCTTGGATTTTCATGCACAACAGCATCGAGAGTTTAGTTCGAATGCTGGGAAAAACAAAACACAAAAAACAAGTGAGTAAGAACTCTATGGGTGGAAATGACTTACTGATGAGATAGATAGTCATAGGAAAATTGGGCAGACAGGCCAACTATAGTTATTGTTAATTGAAACCTGCAAATTTTTTAAATCTTTTTAACCTATTTTAACCTTTACTTTTAACTGCAGTCTGTCACTTTTTTAGATCCTCCAAGACAAGTCAATAAAGCAGAGTACTGACCTCCAAAATATAATGTAGCTTTATAAGTACAATTGTTGAAACTGGATTTTAGTGTTCAAATTTCCTACAGAAATCAATCATTTTCTTGATTTTTCAAATTTTAGACAAGTTTAAATGTGACCCATATGCTGCCAGGTTATTATAAATCCTCGTATTATAAAACGAGGATTGCTACGAGGATTTTTTTTTTCAGGAGTATTTGAGGATGCATTATTTATATGCATTGTATGCATATTAAATTAAAAATAAAGAAATGTTGCAGTTCTTTTAGATGCGAGGAGAGAAAACCACCCCCAAAAAAGATGGTTTGTTCCAGTAATTTTGCTCACCTAAAAATTGTTTGGTTTTATCCCAAAGATTTTGACTATTTTGAAAGTTGTTTAACAACGCTAGATGTAATATTAGGAAATGGCACCTGAAATTCTAACCTATTGTCACACATTCATCTTTTGATCTCAAACCCAAATGTCTTCAGGATATAGCAAAAACTAATGATTTGGCCTTTCAATTTCACATTCAGAGAAAACTGTATGTGACTTAAGTGGAAATGACATTATTATATGGCCTGAAGGTTTTTTTTCACACCTCAGGGTTTTTCACAGTTGATTTGACCATATGTTCATAGACCCAGGCTTTATCAGTCAAGAGCAACAAGAAAACATGATGGATGTGGTGTGTGACATTAAGCTTGTTGGTCTTCAGCGTTTATGGGATCTCTGGCTGGACACATCCAATCTGTTCAGAGCCTCTGCACTGTCAGACAGCCAACTGTTAATTAATTCATTTGGGATCTGCTACATATTCTAATTATTAAGGAATAAGAATTTAACCTAAATAAAAAAAAGGATTCACTTCATGAAATTCAGGAAGCCACTCTTAAAATGATAATAAAGAAAAAAAATCTTGTGTTTTGCTCTTTGCTGCTTTATGCCCTTTTGTACTGTTTGTACACCACTCAGGCTGGCACAATGTCAGAAGGGGCACAAGCGCAGCAGCAGATGGCTGGAGAATATTATAGGTCCTTGCCGCAGGGCTAACCTGCTCTTCTCCTGCTGTCTATTCTCCTTGTCACAGTCCCACTGTTTTTTTGTCAAACACAATCAAAGATAGATCTATATAGACCTACATGTCTATAGTTAGTTTACCTTCCCTGATCTAGACCTACATGTCTACAATGTTTACCAGTTTGTACTTCTGTAATCTGATCTCTGATAAATTTACGGTTCCAGAACCACCTACAGAGTATTATGGAAGGACATGATAGTCACAGAGGATCTGGCAGAGACTGATACAACACCTAGACATACCTACAAATCTTTAATAGACAAGACAAGCATTATCAACTTCAGCAGATGTCAGAAGAACAGATGCAGATGCAGTTCAGCAAAAGCAGTAGCACATTTAGAGTCCACATTGCTGCCTGTTTACCTCTCGCTCATCAGTGCTGCATCATTAATCTGAAATGAACGCGATGAAGAAGAAATACACAAGGAAGATTCTTGAGTACTTGCAAACCTACTGTATTTTGTTATGTGCTCACACAGAAAGAGACTAGATGATGGAAGAGAGAACACATAAGTAATGTCAGCAGTTGCATTACGTTCATGTGGTGAATGGCGACGCATTCTCTTTTCTAGTCCTTGAAGCCAAAAGAATTGTTTTTCACATATACACAAACTGTTTCCAAACACAGAATGATGCATCTTTACTACAGTTACTGGCCACATTAATAAGAACACCTGTACACCTGTTGATTTATGCCATTATGCAATCAGTCAATCATGTGGCAGCAGCACAATGCATAAAATCATGGAGTTACAGGTCAAGAGCTTCAGTTAATGTTCACATCAAACATTAGGTTGTTGGTGCCAGAATGGCTGGTTTAAGTGTTCCAGGAACTCAAAATACTCAAACCAGCACTGATGGTCTGTTGTCCCATCCAGGGTATATTCCTGCCTTATGCCTGTTCCTGACTCCACATAATCTGTGACCTTGATCACAATAAAGCACATACTACAAGTGATGTATGTGTTTTACTGTAATAGATAAATTAACTCACAGGTACCATAAATCAATAGTTAGGTAACTGTAGTTGTATGTACCTCCATGTGCATGTCTGCACACTTGCAGAAACCTTCCAGCAAAGTCTCTTAACATGTGACATTTGCTATAAAGACTGCCATTATAAAGCCATCTATAATAGAACCACCATTACCTACTTCTGTTTCACCCCTCCTAACCATCAGGGGCAGCATGAACCACCTGAATAATAAATGCTGACAACATAGTTAGCAACAGGGCTCACCTTATGATGACCCCGAAAGGTGTCGAGATGTCATCACTGATACAGTATGTTGCACAGATCACTCTCCCTCTTCCCTTTTCCAACTGCTGTCATATGACGTGAATGATGAACCTCATCCTTATACCTTAGGTCTTTTCACAGTTGATTTGACATACAGGCTTTTTCAGACAAGTACAACAAGAAAACATGATGGATGTGATGCCTGCCATTCAAAGAACACAGAACTTAAGTATGTTGGTCTTCATTGTTTATTGGATCTGGTCAGACTCACTTGTCTACACCTGTAGAAAGTGCATGCTGACCCAGGTAGCAGCAACACAAGCTTTAACTGCATAAAGCAGGATTATTACAGTATTTGAAAAATCAAGAGGAAAGGGACATAATGACTGGTGAAGCCTGTCGTGGGCCAGGGTGCACCGTCCCAATGGGATGTGATGGGAGAATCATGCTTGGCAGTGTGCTGATTTGGCACTGGGAAAGAGATCTCCCTGTGCCTTTTCCATCACTTCTGGGTACAGACACCATTCCCATAGAGGTTCTCACAGTCTCAACATCTGCTGCACCAATGCGAGGCTGATAACTCACTTCTGAAAGATCCACAGCTGCTAAGATTGAGTTGTTGTCCAAACTTGAGATAAAAAAATGACTGAACAACACCTGAGTCCCCATAGAGAGATCCTCTTTCATGTTTTATATGTCAGTTCAGCACTATTAGGAGTTTGTTGTACAGAGCTAATCAAGGGATGTGTGCATTATCAGATGGGTCTATCATATGAAGTCGAAAAAAGAAGAGTACAAGATTGTGACATGTGGGTGCATCTCTAGGGATATACAGCTCAGTCACATTGGGATGAAGCTGCCATCCATGATGAGATATCTGCCAGGCATGCTGGAAAAAAAAAAGAAATATTTATATTATATACACACACACACACTGCCAAAAGTATTCGATCGATCCTTTTCTTAATCTGTAATGTTTAATATGATGTCGTCCCTTTGCAGCTATAACAGCTTCAACTCTTCTTTCCACAAGGTTTAGGAGTGTGTTTATGGGACTTTTTGACTATTCTTCCAGAAGTGCATTTGTGAGGTCAGACACTGATGTTGGATGAGAAGGCCTGACTGACAGTCTCCGCTTTAATTCATCCCAAAGGTGTTCTATCGGGTTAAGGTCAGGACTGTGCAGGCCAGTCAAGTTCTTCCACCCCTAACTCGCTCATCCATGTCTTTATGGACCTTGCTTTTTGCACTGCTGTGCAGTCAGGTTGGAACAGGAAAGGGCCATCCCCAAACTGTTCCCATAAAGGTAGGAGCATGAAATCTCTTAGTGTGCTGTAGCAGTAAGAGTTCCTTTCACTGGAACTAAGGGGCCGAGCCCAAATCCTGAAAAACAACCCCACACCATAATCCGTGAAGCTTGATTAGTCACTCCAGAGAACGCGTCTCCACTGCTCTAGAGTCCAGTGGTGGCATGCTTTACACCATTGCATTCAACGCTTTGTATTCCACTTGGCTTGGATGCAGCTGCTCGCCATGGAAACCCATTCCATGAAGCTCTCTACACACTGTTCTTGAACTAATCTTAAGTCCACATGAACTTTGGAGGTCTGTAGCGATTGACTCTGCAGAAAGTTGATGACCTCTGTACACTATGCACCTCAGCATCCACTGACCCGGCTCTGTTATTTTACGTGGCCTACCACTTCGTGACCGAGTTGCTGTCGTTCCCAATCACTTCCACTTTGTTATAATACCGCTGCCAGTTGACTGTGGAATATTTTTTTTACGACTGGACTTGTTCCACAGGTGGCATCCTATCCTGGTAGAATCCTTGAATTCACTGAACTCCTGAGAGCGTGCAATATTTCCAAACTTTTTCAACAAAAAATGTTTGTATGTCAGTAACAAAAGCAACACAATACATAACAGAGCACTTTACAGACAAAAAACATAATGAAGGCTGCTAGATTTTGCATGCAAAAAAATAAACAAGTGTGGCAGTCAAAGTCTCCAGAAGAGCTGTGGCAGATTCTCAAAGATGCTCAGTAAAACTTAAAACTCTTTTCTGTATAAACTTGCACACATTGTACCTGGGAACACGGTTTAAGCTAAAAACACCAAATATTGACCATTTAGTTTATAATGTTTTTTTTTTTACATAGAAACATATTCATTCTTTTCAAAGGCATCTTTGCTTTACAGCAAGTCTTTGCATGACTTCTGCATAGTACTGTACAGTAATTAGTTGGTAGGTTTTACTGTGTATATATAGTACTGTTCATCAGCATAACAGAGGTATGAAAAGGCATGTGAGCATGTTATCTTGGTGAGTGAGGATATAGAGTTTGAACAGTGGAGGACCACACATTCAAGCTTGTGGGACACCAGTGGAGAGTCAGCATGGGGCAGATATAGATCCCCTCTGTCAGTTTATTCGATTGTGTCTCAATATATTAAATGAACCACTGGCATGCTGTCCCACTAATTATTATTTTGGCTGATCTTCACATAGTCACATACACATGTATGTGATCTAATTGCAAATTGTGCTATATGTCGCTACACGATTAAGACCTTAACATGCAATTGCACAGACTCAGGGAGGTGTTGCACACAACCCCTGGCAATTAGGAGTGGTGAAATGAATACTGTAAAGGTTTGAACTCTGCAAAAACTGTCTATGCCCAGGACTCATCCTTGCTTCAGTGAATTATCTCAGCTGGGTACTGCAGATTTGTACTCTAAGATCTACTGCTGTAATTGCTGTATACTGGGTGTCCTGTGTTCATGCACTCTTCACTTCATACTGAAAATCCTTTCAGTACACATGGTGTTGTATGTATTTACTCTTCTACACTCATATACAGTAAGGAATCATAATTCCACTGTCCATAGTCACCCACAAGAGGATAAATTCCTCTCAAGGTTTCTTCCTCATGTCAGCTGAGCGTGTTTTTCCTTCCTGTCATCTCTGGCTTGCTCATTAGGAATCTGGATCTACATCCGGATTTCTGTAAAAGCTGCTTTGTGACAATGCATATTGTTAAACCCTCTGTATAAATAAATTTGAATTGAAATGAAAATGTGGGGCTATGTATTATGGTCCCATGCACCCACAAAAGGCTTAAGCCTCCCATGGAGATAATCCACAATGAAACACGATGCATTCTACTGCATGTACCAGTTCTGAATATTTTTCAGAGAGATATTCAGAGAAATATTATTTTATGAGAGTTTTACACACATGGCTATGTTGAGACCTTCTGTATCCCAGAATTCACTGAATTTCAGTTGTACCTTATTAGTGCATGCGCTTTGTTTTAGAGCTCTGGGTTGTTTATTTTTAGCTCTATACTGTAATTTCATCTGGTCTTAGAGATGTAGAAATGAGCATATGAATTTTGAAGACAGTGAATGAATTTCATATGAAAGCAGTTTTATCTACATAAAAAAAAGGAAAGATCATTTGATCCAAAAGAAGATGCACTGGACACCCAATCAAATAAGCTTAACAAAACATTCTCCTGCACTTCTTTGTATTCTACAAGCATACCCAGTGATCCCACATACCGTTTCAGATACAGTTCAGCTGTTTTACTTTTGTGCAATTTGAAAATACATTAATTTGCAAGGGAATCCTCTACATCAGCAGTATGACAGCCGCTGCTGCTTTTATCGACTCTTCTCTGAAATAAATTGGTGTGACAAGTGATAATACTGCAAATAAAATTTCCATGCAAAACAAATACATCAGTTACGCTGAAGATATCTAATCTCAGGTTAGTATGTCTCCCAAGTATACTCCATTTCATGTGACAAAAAAGTTTCAAACATATGATAAACGCTTCACTAATCATGCTTGTTTACAGTTACATGTTTGTTGTCCTATTAAAAAATGCTTTATAGCAGAAAAACGGTATGCTTGAAATCGGAGAATGATGTTTTTACAATGTGATGTCTGATGGACATGTACTAGGGTGTTTATCTGGCCCTTTTCTACTTCACAGTTCACAAAGTGGATGTAAATAGAAATGCATTTTCACCATCTCTACCAATAGAGGCAAGTGATCAGAATGTCAGTGACACAGTTTGATAATCACATACACTCGACACATAAACCTAAACCAACGGGTAGTAAGTTTATACTGTACCTAAAGACTATCACTCTATACGTACATTATTCCATGATATGTTTATTATGTGGAGCCATATTTGATCAGTTAGAAAATTACAGGTGTTTTTTTTTCTCTCTTGCAAAATGGTACAGAACCTTCAAATCCTTAAACATATTTCATGTCTGTAGTTATAATATTAAGCTTTGGAACATGCTTAATTGTGAATAAATTTATGATTAAAATGAATAGATGGAGATGCAGTTGTGTTTCCTTTGTGTTGTGCAGTGCCAGATCAGTTCTCTTAACATTTAGCACCGGATATAAATGTTGGCAATTTACAGGTGCCATCTACAAGCTTACATTTTTTTTTTTTTGCTTACATTGCACTATGCAATATGGCTGTCTGCAAATTTAACTAACACTGGCTGGGAAATAAAGGTTGTGGTTATTAAAAACCTGGGCCTGCAAACGTCTGCAAACAATGCATACTGTGGGACATAATTTAACTGATTGATGTGTACGTTTCGGGCCAAATATAGACATACACAGGTGTTATAACATCGGAACTATGCAATACGTCATTTAAATTAGTGACAGAGTAATGTTGGCATTGTGTCAAGGGGTTTAAGAATCAGGAACTATGATTATTCATTCCTTTCCAGTTAAAAGGATACACAACCACCTCTTCGGTTTAGTCAGAAACCCTGCAGCTTATAATGAACTTCAGTTAAAAAAAAAGTAAATAAATCCAATTCGTATTGAGGCTGCATGAACCATTGTTTTTGTACTATTGCTTAAAAAATTGAGGTTTTCCTGAAGCAACACTGTGTCTTCCTTTGTAGTCTTAATCTTTATGAATTAGCTCCACTGAGTGCAGACCTGTGACAATCTGAACACAACATCAGACAAAATCTAAAACACATTGCTTTTCTCTTCCATTCAGTGGTGTGGAGAAAGTGGTCAGGGTCTGCTAGTGTTATAATCTGCTAGAAGATGGAGCTCTGCAGGTGGCTGGCATCTTCCTGCTTCCCTGAGTGTTTGCATTTGGACTAGAATATGGGTCATGTAAGGCGTATCTAACGTGTTTCGGTGCTCGGTACTCTGTATAGGAATTCTCAGCATGGAGGCTGGTCCACATGCATATCAGCAGCTGATAGTGTTTTCTCAATGTGGTTTCTTATCATTGTAGTATTCCCACTGTGATCAGAATGAGTCTGCAGCAACACAAGCAGATCCCAAATCGTTATTAAATATGCCCATGGCTTTTAATCAACCATTTCCTGTCGAATTGATCTTCACTCTAACTTAATGCTAATATCTGTGTTCAGCTGAAGATCTCAAAGAATGGCCATATATGGCTCCTGCATGATATCTGTATATCTGTAATTAAGCTCTGGTCTTAATTAATGTCAGTGGGATTATAATACACTCCTTCACATGACATGGCAAAGATGAAAAGATCTTTTTAGAATAAACTTTTTAAAGCCCACTGCACTATGAATTTGCATCTGGGATTTATAAACTGATCAATCTATCTAAAAAGTGTCTCATATCTATATTTTTTAGGCTTATAAACGTCCTTAGTCAAAAATGGTTGGAGATCAATATATAAAAAAGTATATAAACATTTATATTATTATGGTGGGATTGCATGCGTGTGCGTGATTGCGTAAAAAGCATGAAGTTTGAAAAATTACAAAGCCTGTTTTTAAAGAGCTGTTACAATTGTATCACACTTAGTGATTCATGATTCATGACTATGGCAGAATCTGAGAATAACAAGTTCATTACTACCATATTGCATAACCACTCTCTTCTGAATGATCTCTTCAGATTGGTAATCATTCCTTAGTGATTCCTGGCTAGATTGTACGTGTGATGTATTATTATTGGTTTGCCTGCATGAAACATATGACCATAGTAAGACTAAATGCTATTTAAAAGACACTCTCCTTCCTAACATCTCTACCAGTGCTTTTCATTTCTAATTTCTGACAGTGTTATAAATAAGGGACACCGCCTTAGAAGAGTTTTTAAAGAAAATGTGCTGCTGATGCTGCTGAGGTGTGAAAGCTGCTTTTATAATGACGTTCAGTGGTGCTCAGTTATATATGGTACATTAAAAAAAGCATTGCTGCTTCACAAGGTTTCTGCCTTTGTCACGTGCACATATTATGATGTGAACCGTAATGTCTGTCTTCCCAGCCATTGATTTAAAGCTCATTTGAAAGTTTTTTAAGTCTTTTAAGGAAATTGGATATTTCCAGTCCTCATAAATTTTGAATGAATATATGGATGTATTATGTATGCATTCAGAACAGATGTAATTAAACCAAGCCGTTTTCTGCACATAGCAATATAATGATGTCAGGAAAAAAGGTGAAAGTATATGTGTCGGCATATGGAACACTGGAACCCTTTTACAACCCAGATCAGAACTGCATCAGCTTCTTAAACTCAGCACATACAACAGAACAATCACTACACTCTCCATTCTGTTGGTTACTACAAGAACTGCTGTGTAGTCAAGAAATGCTGCAGTTCTCATTTTGCTATAGATCACTGGAGATTGTTAATGTATAGATCTATATAATGCAACAACGTCATGAAATTAATTTTACCAGAAAAATGAAACTGCCCGGTTTATGAAAATGTTTATTTAGCAATTAGAGTAAGGCATCTACCTGCCTTACTTTAATTGAGCGTATTAATGCCATATTAGTTTGCAAACTACGTAGGAACAATTAACACAAATGTCACAAGCGAATGTTAGCTGTTATGCTACTTAAGCATGTAAAATTGATTATTTGCTCTGATTAGCTTTCATATATCTCAGACATGTAAAGTCTACTTCTTTTCTTTATGCTGTCCACTGATGATGTTTATGTTTGAAATTAATGAGAGACAATATATCAGAATTTTATCTGTCATTTCTTGATATTTACATCTAGATGTGTTAAACCACATAAACAATTTTGGGTTGAGCATAAGTATTGGAACAGACAGTCGCGAAGTACATTAAAGTAAATAATACTAAATATTTGGGTGCACATCCCTTGCTTGCAATAACTCCATCAGCTCCATCATGAAACCGTTGCATTTGTCATTTGCTATGCTTTTTCAGGCTTGAACTGCAGTTTATTTCAGTTGTTGTTTGTTTTAGCTGTTTCTCCCTTCAGTCTCACTTTCTCTACATTTTGGCCTTTCTATCACTCTCTGATAAAGGTTAATCTTGGTTAGAGAATTTTTGTGGCTCATCTGTATTTCCTTTATGAGAATTTTAATCTGCCCTCCTGATTCTTATTGCTGATGAGTTACATATTTACCTTTTATAGTATGACCTCTATATTTCTGCTCTCAAAGTCTTCTTTGAGTGGTGGATTTTGACACTTTCACCCCTGTCCTGTGGAGGTTGCTAGTGATGTCACTGATGTCAGATATCAGGTTGTTTGTACTCCATTTTTTTCTTTTCCTGGATATTCAGGATTGCTCTATTAGCTATGCCCAATGCATGTGAAATGATGGATTTTCCCTCTTTTCTCAGCTTCAAAATGGCTTGCTTTTCTCCTATAGACAGCACTCTGGTTTTCATAGGTATCCTCTTTAAGAACAAATGCACTCTTCATAGGCAAAACTCAGTCCTCCTTTAGGACTTTAGATCTAATAATTGTTTGAACAGTCAATCTAAGACGGCATACCTGGGCAACAAGAAACAGCTGTCAGTCACATGTTCCAGTATTTTTGATCACTTGACAAAACGTATCATGTTCATATCATTTAATACTCTAGATGAGTCTAAATGACCTAGATGAAAATATTAGGAAATGAAAGCTAAAATGATATCGTACCGCATTCATCTTTTGATCTCAAATCCAAATGTCTTCAGTGCGGAGCAAAAACAAAAAAAATGGCTTTGCCATTCCAGTGTATGATAAAATGATAAAAATGAATAACTTTAATTTTCTATCCTTGTTGAGATTTGTCCTTTACGGGGCTTGTACGAATTAAGACAGATCGTCTGTAGCTAAAGGGGGACGCATCTTCTTTACATACTAAAAGAGTGGAAATGACAGGGACAACTTTTCCATTAAAATGTAGTTACTGACAATAGACTATTCACCTCTAGTTAAATGATGCTTATTACAACATAGTTAACAATAAACTAAGAATGTATCGCTTTGTTTAACATGTGTATGTGCACAGTATGACTAAAATCATGTTTATTATTGTGTTTGGCTCCAGCTGTGAGACTGTTTGTACAGTTTCTGATTTCCCATGCCTCTGTGCTGCACTGTAATCACCAAGTCAAATCACCCAAGAGACCAGAGGGTCCTAAGTGCTGTTAATACAGGGTACAAAAGAAAGAGAGAGAGCGAGAGGTAATCTCACAGGTCTGTGGCACAGACAGGAGCACTGCAGACACCCTGATAATGAGATGAAAATAAAGCAGTCTTCTGCATAATGATCTGCATTACAGCTGCAGCTGAGAGCTGGGGAAAGTGGGGGTGCAGCTGGCACACTTAGTGCTAGGGGCTAAATTGCTCTTTCCTGAACAATGACCATCTTTGCCCTTGTTAAGTGCTAATCTTTGCTATCATGAATGAAATCACAAAACATCCATCCGATCTGCAGTAATGGCTTTGAGTGAAAATGGGATGTTAATAATGCTCTGCTGTTTACCATGAGAGATTACTTTCCTTTATAGTAGACCATTGTTTGTTTTATCAGAATACTAGAATACTATATATATATATATATAGTATATTTATATGTACATTATACTGTAAGTGTGTGTACAGAAGTCATGAACATAGAACATAGTAATAAAATCTAAGAATAAATACAAGGGGAGGGAAAGTAGCAAGGAAGAGTTGGGAAAATATATAGAACAGTAGAATATATATTAAAAAATATATATGAATTATTGGTTTCATGGCTAAATTGGACCAGCCTGGTGGCCAAATCTTCATTAATTGCACATTGCATCAGTAAGAGCAGAGTGTGAAGGTTCAATTAACAGGGTAAGAGCACAGTTTTGCTCAAAATATTGCAATACACACAACATTATGGGTGACATACCAGAGTTCAAAAGAG
>JANCOA010000053.1:12398593-12409053 GCA_024363135.1 Leptodoras oyakawai
CGGCTGGGCACCGGCTCCCCCGTGACCCCGTAACTGGGAATAAGCGGTACAGAAAATGACTGACTGACTGACAGACTTCAACCTACCTCATTCAAAAGGATGAAAGATTCTTAATTATCTTCCCTCAGTGGAACGATTAATGTCTGGGGGAGAATATACATTCCAGGCAGAGGAGTTCACCGGAATCAGATGTCTGGATCTATCATTTTACAGAGTCAGAACAGGTTTGCCTCAACAACATATTACTCCATTTGAGTAGAAGTCAGTAAAAATAGTTATAGATTTTTATTCAGTACAATAGAAAAACCAAGAGTCAGACAGCCACTAAAACACTAACGCCAACAGTCTGTAGCAGTGATCAAATATGTATTTATAACATTGATTTGTCTAATTATACAGGTCCAGGGTCCCCTCGTCAATCCCAGTTAGTGTCTGTGTGGGTTTCTTCTGGATTCTCAGGTTTCCTTCTGCCTCCCAATAGCATGCTGGAAGGTGGAATAATGAAATTTCCCCAGGTGTAAATAAGGGTGTGTGTGTGTGTGCATAGTGTGTGACATTGACCAGGGTAAAGTGCTTACTGAAGATAAATGAATGAAATGAATGTATCCACTTATCTTCTGTAACTGGTTTATGATCATCTTAGACACAGTGGATCCAACAGCCTTCATGGAAACAAGGCAGGAATACAGTTATTACAGGATGCCAGAAAAGTCCATGACTAAACTACTTTATTATTACACTATAATCCTTTTCCACTAGGTGCATTCAGTTAGTCCAGAATGCAGCTATTATTAGTACTTTTGTTTTCTAAGAAGTGCCCCAGCAATAAAATAGCTTTTAGAGCATGTTTAGGATATGGAGGCAGCCTCAGTGAGGATGCAAATCTAGGAGTTATTAGATATAAAGCTTTGGGGTAAACTTATATGGGTGCTGTTGCCCCACCTTGCTCATGTAATCAGCAGGTTTGTTGATGGTGGCCTCACTGGATGCTGATGTCTCAGGGAGTCCTAGTATTTGCGATACCTGTGCTGTGCTCTAGCTTTGATTTACCTTTTGGATATGCATGTACTTCCCAAACTCCACCTATGCTCAAACCTCATATTGCTGCTGCAGAGGGTAACCAGGATACTCTACAGATTTGTACTTCACAAAAGCTGCTGCCATGTCCTGTTTTATGTTTACATTTACATTTATGGCATTTGGCCACAACTGAGAAGTTGAGGGTTAAGGGCCTTGCTCAAGGGCCCAGCGCTGAGAGCTTGGCGGCTGTGGTGGAATTTGAACTCAAGACCTTCTGGTCAATAGTCCAATGTTAACTGACCTACACTGCCCCTACATGGTCTTATCAAGACTTCTAGTAACAAAACAGTGTAATATTTATTACTTCTTGCCTTTCATTTAAAAATGATCAGAAGAGGATAGTTTTTCCTCATGGTTCCTTGGTAAGATGTTCTCAGGGAGATTTTCTATGCCACTGTTGTCTCTATACCCAGAGCTACTAGATTTATGCCTGGATTTCTGTAAAGCTGCATTGTTAGAATGTTTATTACTAAAAGTGCTACATCTCAGGCAAACATCACACCCCTACTCGAATTAAATATAAAATGCTATGCTTCAAACCTCATGTCCACACCTAAACATCAACCCTATGCTTTACAAGCCCACAGCTCAACACTATACCTCAACACTATGCGCTACACTCATTTTGAATTATTTCTCCATCATTTGTACTTTTGTGTATTTTGGCTTTTCAATTTATTCCCAGTATGATCTCTCCCCCTTCTTTCTTATTTCCATCATTAACTTTATGCCACTTAATGACATCAGGAAAAAATGAACATGTTTGCAAAATTGCACACATTAATATTGTTAGACATGAAGACACTATGTACACACACATCTAATAGTCTTTGTTCTTCAATGGTCAAAACATTTTTTTGCTAATTCAGTTTTACAGCAATACTGTGGTGTGTTTCCTGGTACCATTAAAGCACCTAACAGTGTAAACATTTTTAATATATATATTTCAGTAAAAATGATTTAATGCGTTTTTAAAATGTTCCTCCTTTTCATAGAAAAAGAATACTAAATTAATTATAAATAATAAAAAAAAAAATAAATACAATACATTCACTATAATAGTAAAGTTTATATATATAAAAAAAAGAAAAACATCAAGTATATTTTTACAGAATGGAAAGCTCTTTTGTCAGTTGCAGCTAAAACTGAGAAAAGTTCTGTAAAGAAACAGAATTTTTGTATTGCACTTGAAGAGATACCCTATTGTCTGAAACATTCTAGATTAATGTTATCATACCGCACCATATCGACATGAGGACTCGCTTGTACTTTGGCTCATGATGAAAACCAGTGAAGTGAATGGGGAAGGGATAGAGAGCTTGCTTGATTACAAATTTAAAGCAGCAGTAGTCAATTCTGTTTTTTATTTCCCCTGGGGATTTTCAGGAAGCGTTAGTTTATTTGTTTCAACAGCTCAGTCCATCTCCGCTGAAAAAATCTCTTCATATTGTGTCCCGCACGTCCGATGTCAGAATCATCCTCATTGAACTTTTCACAGTTCTCAAAAACCAAGTTAACGTCAATAATAAATGTCTCCAGATTTAGGTATCTGAAAATGAAAATAGATCACTTTTAGAACTTCTGAGAATAGGCCCAGTGTACAGCACACCCTATACAAACTTATTTTAGGAAATACCAGTAAGTGAATTATAGCTGCTGAAGAAAATCCTTCAAAATGTATATACGAGCATTGGCCTGAAAAAGCACATTGGATGTTACAGTTCCATCAAACAGACAAACGAAAGTGCAACATCTGTTTTGGCCAAAATTGTGTTTTTCAATCTACTTGACACATCAGCACTAAGAAACAATAAATATACTTCACCATAATATCGTTCCTATATTGTAGGAAATATATTTGCATTTATGTAATGATATGATTTACATTTATCTCATGTATACAACTGAGCAGGTGAGGATTAATAGCCTTGCTCAGGGGCCCAACAGTGGCAGCTCGGTAGTGCTGGGGCTTGAACCCCCAACCTTCTATTCAGTAACCCAACACCTTAACCACTGAGCCACCCCTGCCCACAAAATATCCTACAAAGATCATGTAGAGTAAAAAGAGCAAGTTTTAAAACATCCTAAAGCTTTCTAGTTAAGAGCACTTTCCTCAGAGAGAAATGTATTATTATTTGATTAGATTTAGATAGCTATGACCATGACGAAACAATTCTGTTTGTAATAATATGCTGGCAAGTACTCTCTCTTTTTTCTTACTAGATTTTAAAATGCTATATCCTGACTTGTGGTTGAGATATAAGCAAAAGAGGAACACATTTCAGATCCTGAAACCTTGCAGTTCTCAAACCTATATATAGAAGCCTGTTAAGGTTTTTCCCCCAAACACACGAATGAATCACTTTTCATATTTCATAAAGCTGTTGCTTGTGCAGAGATACATACTGGCTGTTGGAAAGTTTCTCCTGAATGGTGGAGAAGTCCATGGGTTTCTTGATGACTTTGCGGTATCCTGGGACTGATTTGGGATTGACAGGTGTCATAAATGGCCAGGCATCCTGATGAGTTTGCAGCTCAGCCAAAAGCAATCTGCACAGGAACAACACACGCATGAACAATTAGACTACCGAAAAAATAAAATCCAGCCAAGATATGTAGAAATGTTCTCAATTTTAAAGTACATCAATGTTATTTATACAGCACATTTAAAGGAATGTCTGTAGACCTTATAGATACTTATAGTACTATATAGTTATACAAAGACTTGTTCATATGAGCTCTGCCCAGAAAGTAATGAGAATTAAATTCCTGCACTCTGTAGGTTCTTATAATGCAGATAAATGGCAGAACAACAGGCATTCTAGCCTTCACAGTGCCCAGATACTTGTTTTTGTGAAGCCATGCTGAAGTGCTTTGTCACTGAAACAACTCAACGAGTTTGCAGCAACTGTATGCAATCGAATTCTGTGTAAAAATCATAAAAGTGCATTAGAAACTCTTGAAATGTTGAAGAAAGTTTATGGATAAGCTACCCTGGTGTCAGCACAAGTCTACCCATGGTACAAAGCTTTCAAAAAGGGTCATGAAAATGTTGAAGATCCAGAACCAGGTGTTAGACTCCATCCACATCAGAGATGAAAACATAGCTGCAGTGATGTCTGTGCTGAACAGTGACCAACGAATCAATGTCAGGATGATCATACATGAGTTAGCTAAATCACTGTTCATGAAATCATCACAGAAGTTGAGTGTGAGGAAAGTTTGTGCAAAACTTGTTCCCAAGAACAACATGTGATTCTTTAGCCATGAAAAAACAAAAACCATTCCAGTCCTCCCACATCCACTGTATAGCCCCGATTTGTCTCTTGTTCCCCAACATTAAAACACGTTGGAAAGGCCACCACTTCAGTACAGTAAAGGACATCCATAGAGCCTTGACTCTCAACACCCTCACAGTTGATGATTTCAAGCACTGCTAATAACAATGGCAGAGACATTGGGAGCGTTTGCATGCATACACAAAGATGATATTCTGAAGGTGATGATACTGAAATGTAATTTTTCTGGACAGACCTTGTACATTATTATATATCTGGTAGCTGATGTACTACCCATGTGTGTTCACTTTGAGTGAAGCGTCTGATACCTGCAGAGCTCCAGGTCTTTACTGTTGTCTCGGCATGTTTTCGAATTTTTAACTTGCGTTGCGCTCTCCTGCTTAGGGGATTTGGTGCAAAGGTTGTCCTCCATTTTTCTCTTTCTTGTTTCCTTTCCTCCTTTCTTGGGTGTGCTACTACCACTAGTGCTGGCTGTGTCATTCTCCGAGCCCTCTCCTGTCACACAGGCTTTCTTGCTGCATTTGGTCCAAGACAGTTTTTCGCCCCCTCCACTGTTCGGACTGGCTTGTTTCTTACTCTTCTGAGGAGAGTCTCTTGCCTGCTGAGAAAGTGTGAGGGAAGATGGATGATTATAATAAAATGGAAAAAAACAGGCGGTACATACAGTAGGTGTCCTTTGGAAAGAAGAACGCATTGCTGGAAACATGAAGTTCATGGTTCAGTTCACCAGCAGTGAACAGTTTGTGTGAGTATTAAGTGAACATCCTGGCATGCATCACATTATTGATGAGGACAAAATGTTTTCTTTTTTTTATTGTATATTAGGGGTATAACGATACAGTCTGAATTAGAATCGCAATACTGAGTTCACGATTCGACTTTCTCACAATATTTTAAACAAAATTTAAACAGAACAATTATGAAAGTCAGTTCTTTTTTATTTCTGAAGTGTAAAACATTGCCCATTTTCTTCTATATGTTTTTTGCAGCTTCACCATATCTTAAATAATTAAGTGAAAACATTCCTTTTTTATTTTTGAAGAATAACAGTTAGTTTTCTTGAGTAAAAATTTTACGAAGAAAGAATGAAAAGAAAGATGATGAAATAATAATCTGTAATAATCTCTGTTTAGCCGTGAGCACAGTGGTGGAAGTTCGCTATGCACCTCACTCAACCCAACAACCAAATGATGCGGTTTACGTGGTTTAGTCCTGCTTGGGGAGCAAGCTTTTAAGTGTGGGCAAAACACTTTATGTGTGATGCTAGGCCAGCCTCCTTCACTGCTATTTCGAGCGTTGTCTGTAACAACAGCAATGCTGTGATTAGCTTTTTCAAGCTCCCACTCCGAAAGAGAGATTTCCTCGGCTATGTTTAGCCCGGCCTGTGACTCGAAAAGATGGCGAGGAGTTTGGAGTACGAAGCTCACCATTTCCCACTCTTCCCACATGTGCTGTTATAGTGACATAGCTCTGGGTAGCCCTTGTAGTCCACGTGTCTATGGTTATCACTACACTGTCTGCCTCTTTCAAATTTTGCATCGTGTTTGATTTTTCTAGGCTGTTAATGAGGCTGAAGACTGTGCTGTATGACATGCTAGTGAGGGTTCTACTATTCAAAAAATGCTATTACATACTTTAGATGGAGTTCTAAACAGAGCGCACATGATATCGCCCATCTCCACGATGCAGATCGTCACATTTTTGTGCATCATGGTACAATGATTCATTACACCCCTACTGTATATATTTTTTGTTATTTTAACTCCAAGGACAGCTTCCCTAACCTTGTCTATGCAGGTAGGACAGAACCAATCTCCCTCAGGGATAGCAGTGATTTGGGGATTAAGCAAGTACGTGCGGCATCCTTTATCACAGCCATCACACAACAGCAGCAGCTCTTCATTGTCACTCTTCTGGCATAACTGACAGTACTGTCAGCAACACAACACAGCACTGACACTTAGCATTATCAGGGAACAAAGCACAGCTCCTCCTGCCATTCATAAATCCTTATTATAGCTGTCATAATTGCTCTTATCTATTTTTTAGGTAGGAAAAAAAATCCCATTTGGAAAAAATTTATATTATTATTTATTCATAACTACTGTGGGCTGTACCAGTGTACATGCATCTTCCTCACCAACTTCATGACGGATCTCTCCCATGCAATAGAAAGCTGTAACTGCTGCAGGCAGAGTGAAAGCTGGGCACCACTACGAACTTTGCACAGTGCTTTCCTCCACAGCTTCATCCCTGGGCCCAGGTTTTCTCCACCTCTGTAGGAGAAATACAAAGAGTTTACAGCTCTTTCCCGACAGGAAAAGGTGTGTGCATCTAATTCAGCAAAACAGTATTTTGAGGTACACTTGATTTCTTTTGGCTAGAAACATAGCACATGTGTACAGAAGTTCACAAAATAGCTAAGCAAGTGCAAAGCAAATAAAACAGTACAAGACACCAGTAAATCATGTCTTTACATTATGTGTGTCAATTACTGATTATATATTGTATTATTTAATATGTACAATCGTACATACATGATATGTAAGATTGTACATGCTAAATAACACAATATATAGCACAGTGTTGATGTTAGTGTTGAAGACCCATTGTGTTGGGTAGATAAAGACAAATGTATTCTTTGTCTCCAATATTTTGGATGAAGTTGCAATCCCTATCAGAGGGGATTTTTCTGTTTATGAAAATCAAGATCTTTTCTGTTTATGGGATGCAAGCTGCTTTAAATTTTGACAAATGTGACAGACCGACTTAAATGCCACGAAAGACATATAAAGGCAAAGAAGCAATATTTTCTAGCTATCCTTTTAATGTCATGACATTGCAATTGGAAAATTGAATGTCAGAGCTATGTCTTGGAAGCCTAACCACATGCCCGATTTTTTATTATTCATTGCGGCCAAGAGCCATGTATTCATAGGAAAAGGCCATTACCTGTCCAATTATAGGCCATTCAGGACCTCTGTATAATAAAGCTCTATATCCAATTCATTCTATATACCATTCATTAAACCCAGATAAATCTTATACCACTAAAGTCAAACAATGTATATACAACAGTTATGCAAGCAAATATAATGCACAAGTCATTCACAGTGCAAGTCAGAGTACACAGAGTATTGAAAGGAGAGAAGGTGACAGGTGGCAAGTGGAAGAAGAAACACCAACCAAAAATAAGTGGCAGGATCTCATTGGAAAGAAAGTGAGAGAGTGAGAGTGAGAGAGAGAGAGAGAGAGAGAGAGAGAGAGAGAGAGAGAGAGAGACAGAAAGCACAAGGAAAGGAGTACAATAATGGAAGGAATTAAGATACTGCATGACCTACCCATCACTCTCAGCAATAGCCATTGTTGCAGGAGCAGGTATGCTAACCGTACCCCGGTTATCCAGACTGATCTGGATGGTGGTGCTTAAGGGAGTCTTCAGGTACCTTCTATCAATGTTCCTCTCCAGCTCGAACAAGTGGGCGACTGCTATGTCCAGTGGATTATTGGCACGTCGCACAATTTCTGAGCATTCATTCTTGCCCACAATCTTGTGCTCAAAATAAAGCAGGTCTTCCCTCTCTGACTGTGGCTCTGTGGGCATCCAGCCCTGATTAACAGAAAAGATAGGAAAATGTACCCGTGTACCTAAGTCTATTAGAAGAATTGGTAGAAGCAGCAAAAACACACTTACTTTGACCTGTAGGCCGGCGGAGGTGACTCTACGCTCCAGCTCTTCCACCTGCTGCAGCACAGCAATGTCCATATCCATAGCGTGCTCCTCAACACACCATCTCTGCAATGTTTCTTCACACACCTGGCTCTGTTCCAGCTCACATACATGAATCACGGCAGCTATATAGACATACAGGGATTAAACATAAGTAGTTTCATGGACATGGAAACTAAATGAACATACAGTATGAACTGTAAATTGTACATTGAGCAGCTTGAAAGAAACTGCAGTTAGCAAGGAAACATTGACAAACACTCCAACCCTATCTAGCCATGCAAGCCCTTCTACACATAAAGCTGTTGGTTTGCTGATCAGCCAAAAGGGAAAAAGCTCATTTGAACCAATTTTCAGAGCAGAAAAATATAAACAGAATAGCCAAACTAGCCAGATCTTGAAATTAATATCTTTAATTTTCAGTGAGGTGTAGGGTTTACCGTTTTTGTTCTTGGCACAGACTTGAGTGAGGTATTCCATGTGTTTCTGGATTTGTTTTTGTAGGACTCTCTCTCTGATCCCACGAGGATGACAGGCACTCACTATAAGGCTTAACTCTTCAGAGCTGGACACCTTCCACCACCCAGTGAACATCTCTTGTGGAATAGGCTGTGGGGAGGGGAGGTCCTGACTTTTGGCCATTTCTAGAGCAGGGGATTTCTCACTTGACATGATTGGGGACTCACTCTTCCTGGTGACCACACTGGGGGTCAGAACAGAGTCCCCTAGTCTTGGAGACATGGACATGGACTTGAAGGACATATTTGGACTGATGACTTCAGGATGACAGAGAGGAAATGGCAGACCCATGAAGTGCTTCATCTGTAAACAAAAAGGCATACACTTGAAATGGTAATTTTTGAAATTGTTGGAATTGGAATTGTTGGACAGTTTCCCAATCCAACAATTCCATAAAGTCACATTTTATTAAAAAAAGAAGAAACAAATAAAGTGTGTTGTTGAGGCCCCAGCACTGTATTCTGATGTTACTTGAGGCAGTGTTCTATGCCTGTTGCCACATTGCTGTACATACACCGATCAACCATAACATTAAATCCACCTGCCTAATATTGAGTAGGTCCCCCTTGTGCCACCAAAACAGCTCTGAACTGTCAAGGAATGGGACTCCACAAAACCTGTGAAGATTTATCTGGCACCAAGACTAAGCAGATCCTTAAAATCTTTCTCCTCCTCCTAAATTCCAAGGTGGGGCCTCCACTGATTGGATTTGCTTGTCCAGTACATTCCATAGATGTTTGACTAGATAGCGATCTGGGGAATTTGGAAGCCAAGTCAACACCTTGAACCCTTTGCCATGTTTCTCAATCGATTCCTGAACATTCCTGCTGAAAGAGTCACCTGCCAGTAGGGAATACCATTGCCATGAAGGGGTGTACTTGATCTGAAACAATGCTTATGCAGGTGTTACAAGTCAAAGTAACATCCACATGAATGCCAAGACCCATGGTTTCCCAGTAGAACATTGCCCAGAGCAACACATTGCCTCCACCCAGCTTGCCTTCTTCCCATTGTGCATACTCTTTCCCATGTAAGAGACATACATGTACCCAGCCATCCACATGATATAAAAGAAAACATGACTGATCAGATTCACCTGTTGCGCTTTCTTGGACTGCTTTTGGCAAGTACTAACCACTGCATATCGGGAACACCCCACAACACCTGCTGTTTTGGAGATGCTCTGACCCAGTTGTACAGCCATCACAATTTGGCCCTTGTCAAAGTTTATCACATCCTTATGCTTGCCCATTTTTCTTGCTTCCAACACATCAACTTTGTGTACTCACTGTTATTCACTGCCTAATATATCCCACCCCTTGACAGATGTCACTGTAATGAGATAATCAATGTTATTCCCTTCTCTCACTAGCTCAGAGGTTAAGATATCAGTAGATTAGTAGACATTGGACTAATGATCGGAGGCCCTTAACGCTCAACTGCTCAGCTGTATAAGTATACATGCAAGTCATTCTGGATAAGGGTGTCTGCCAAATGGCAGATTTGAATTTTAATCTTATGGCTGATCAGTGTATATACACTCTTCCACAGCTCATGGATTCCTTGTCCATTGCAAATACATCCTAATAATACACATAAAACATTAAGGAAGCTGTGGAAATGCCCCAGTACCAATCCTTCTTTCTAATGTGCAATGTATTATGGTATACAATGCTTAGTTAGTGACCATCTTTTGTACACTATTTTCACAGTGCATTGTGGAATAAGGGCGGCACGGTGGCGCAGTGGATAGTGCTGTCGCCTCACAGCAAGAAGGACCCGGGTTCGATCCCCGGATGGGGCGACCTGGGAAATTTCTGTGTGGAGTTTGC
>JANCOA010000053.1:12418324-12433218 GCA_024363135.1 Leptodoras oyakawai
ACGATGGATTAGCGCCCTGTCTAGGGTTGGTTCCTGCCCTTGCGCTCAGAGTTGCCGGCTGGGCACCGGCTCCCCTGAGACCCCGTAACTGGGAATAAGCGGTACAGAAAATGACTGACTGACTGACTGACTTTGAGGAAAAACCTGAAGTTTCAGTGGCCTGTTCAGTTAAGCGTTTGTTTCATATTATTACAGAAAGCAGCGTTTCCTGTTCTGTTCTGGTATTTCAGACATTCTTGCATAATAAAATGTTGCATAATTCACTTTTAACCGTCAAAATCACAAGTGTTCACATACAAGCCTAGTACAGAATGTTTCCCATGCAGCCAGACAAACAACTGTTCCTTATTAACAATTAAGACTGAAATGATAGGCAATGAATATAATATGAACAGCAAGTCACCTCTGGTCCTTCTCGAGCTTCATAGAAGTTGCCAACCCTTATTTTAGCACTGAAGCTAAAATGGTCACGTGTGATCTCACTTATTCCATTTCTTGCTAAGTACTACAAACATACAAGAGAGAGAGAGAGCATAAGGCATAAGGAAAACCTTGTCCTTATTTACATACAGTTTATTAATAAATACTAACATATATAATAAACTACATACATATATATATATACTGTGTATATCTGAAATCCAGCTTATGGGGGGTATTTAATCACAATTTATACCACAGTACTGCTTTTGATTGGCCGTAAGGTATTGATTTATTTTCCATAACAGCAGCTCTGACAATAGAGCCAGTTGTCATTTAAAATCAAAGATTTATATAAATGTTAGCATATATAGTATAGCTATAGTAACAGCTAATTCGCTGGGACTTGTACGGAAGATGCTTCACGTAATCTAAGCCTATTAAATGAAAAAAAGTGTTATTTAACAAAGTAAAACATATAACCCATGATACAATGAAGCTTTATGTGTGGAGTTGTTTTAAATATTTATGGAAGGAGTCCCTTGTGCCAGTGCTTTGGAATGGTCATTATGTTTTCAGCCATGAGAGAGGCTTCAGGCTTCAAAAAAGGAGAAGTTTTATAGCTCTTATAAGTCATATCAGGAACTAGCTTGTCTCCCAGACATTCCACAACATTAAAAGTAAATATTAATAAGTCACTGTGGTATACAATGAATAAAACAATTCAGGATGGGCTGTTATTACAAAATAAAATTGGAGCTTTCATATGCAAAATAAAGTGAGATCAGAAACTGTAGATTGGGATCCTGACCAAAACGGTAAACAAATCATTCTCCAGCAGGAGTGATTCTTACCTTCATAACGTCTGGGTACTGTTTAAGTTTCTTGCCACAGGGAGCATAGTAGGCCACTTCTCCCTGTACACGCCCGCACAGATTCCTGATACGGGTCTCTCTTTTCCACCTAGAAAGTATCGCATTGTTTAAAACTGTACCAGTGACGCTACTCACACATGCATACACACTGACTAAGTAATCACAATAATTCTTCTGGCTCTATCCTGCCTAGACCGTCCTAGTGAAGGTGTCAGATTCACTCACTACAGAAGCCTGGCACAACTCAGACCAGTTATTCAAATGAGGTGCAGCAGGTTTGGCCAGCTGTGAGTCACACACTGGAACACTCCAGAGACCTGTATTCAATGTGTCTGTGTGCCAACAGAGTCCGTCATGTGAGGAATCATGGATGGATGGGTGGAGGAAGGACAGAAGCCAGAAACAGTGGTGCATTCTTCTTTTCTCCTCTGGACAGGTGCCATGGCTTTAGTCAAGCAAGTCTGACTTGTTGAGTTGAGCCTGGGCCAAGACTATACTGTCCCCATTTTTCTTATCTTTAGCTTAGCTTTTCATTTTCTCTACCAAGCATACACCTTTTCGATCATTTTTCTGACCTTCTCTTACTGTGTTAGGCGATCACTTTTTGATGCTAAGTGTACCTTTTGCCCTCAATACAGCTCTCTGACAGTGACTGGCTCTCTTACCCATGTTCCAGAGGTCTACGCAGTGCCTGTTCATCGGTCACTCTTCTTCTCTTTGCTGAAAGTGGAAAACCACCACAAGTAATGAAAGTTCAGAAACTTACAAACAAATTATGTGAAGAGATGACCTCTTTTCTTATGTTGCATTAATCTAATTTCATGCATTTTCCAAATGTTTTTATGGTAAGTGAAAACATACCCCAAAACCTTGTTAAGATCTATGAAGACTGTGTTTTATGGTGACTCTAATGAAGGCTGTTTTGAGTATGTTTTATTACCTGGGGGCGTGGCCACACATGACGAGCTTGGGCTGCTGTGATAGGTCAGAGCCCAGGATCTGTTCATAGTTTGCAAAATCTTGGCAGGTTTATGGATTTGCAGGTCAAGTGACTTGGAGCTGTTGATCTTGCCAGTAGAAGGGTCTGTCGAAGAGGTTGGGCTTTTAGTGAGTTTAAGTGGCATGCTCTCTGTGTGACTCTCTGTGTCACTATCCATTTCTTCATCTTTAATATCCTCATCAGAGTCAGTGTCCAGGTTACTGCCAGAGCCTACAGACAGTCAAGGTAATCAAAGGTTCATTATCACATGACAACAAATTTTAATAGCAGATTACAAATAACGCTGCATCCACATCCCAATTCACACTAAAGTGGCAAATTATAACTATACTAACCAGACAGACTGTCACTTAAATCATCCTCTTCATCATCCTCATATTCCCCTGAATCATCCGAGTCTTTGCTGCTGGGAATGTCAGACTCCATTTCCCTGAACATTTTTCCCTGATGCAGTGACCCTGTGCTCGCCCCGTGGGACTCTTGCTGTGTGGAGGCTCGGTTTGAGGCAGTAGGTCCAGAGTAAGACTGTCTGGCTCCAGTGCTCAAGTTGATGGGGGTGTTAAGGCTTGGACTGGTGGCTGCTAGTAAAGGCTTATCCGGGGTTTTAGAGCTGCCCGAGCGAGGTCTGGTAATAAGTGCCAGGGGAACATCCTGCACAGTACTCTGAACAACTCCATTAAGATGGGGAGAATTCTTCAGCAGTGTAGAGGTGAGAAACAGGTTAGAATGTTGGGGATTGGGGGTTTTAAGCTTAGGACTAGTTTGAGGTGATGGTGAGGAGGATGGCATACTTTTCTTCAGGGATTTATTTGCTTCTTGGTGTCCCTTTACCTTTGGGGACAAACAATGTACATGAAATATTTAGTAACAGAACTTAAATAAATAGTTTATTTTATTTGATTAAATAGAAATTATGGAAGTGATGCTGCACAGAACATTTTTGTATTAATTACATAGTTAATAACATAACCAGAAATGTAATAAATAATATTTTCTTCTGTGTTCCAAAGTACATTTTTAATGATTTGGAAAAATGTCACATGTTTATTTTAAATGGCTTATATAAACAGATTAAATAATATTTCCTTGCAAAAACAAATAAAAATGATTGATCTGATGACGTCATGGCGCCATGTTCATTGCAGTGTAATTATGAGACTTCTGATGGTAAGACAGGTAACATTGGTGCACCTATATTGCTACACACTCAGGGTGGTGAGATTGGTGCACCTATATTGGTACACACTCAGGGTGGTGACATTGGTGCACCTATATTGGTACACACTCAGGGTGGTGAAATTGAAAAAATGTCTATTTGTAAGTATTCCACAGCAAAAAAATGAGTAAGAATCTAGAGAATATTTAAACAACCAGTAAGGTCGAGACATGGCAGACATACCTGTTAACCGGCAACTAGCTTTACTATCTAATTCTAGCCTTTTTATAACAACCGTGTCTCATGTGAGAGGTCTTATATTACTCAACATACGTGCAAGTTGAAAAGAATTATGTTTGACATGGATCCATTACTATGTTGAGTACCAGCACCTATTTGCCATTACTACCCTCAGCTCATGCTGTATAAATACCACCATCTTAACGCTCATGCAGAAGCCAGTCTGTGAATTCTTAATAAAATGCATTTCCTCATTCTTTCAGATTCTTTTTTTTTTTAATTGAGAAAATAATGATGCCAAGGTCAGAAGCATAGCTGACTAGAAACTAGTAGGCAGGTCTGCTGACACAAGCAGGCCAAGGGCATGTCTGTTATGAAACCCTAGTATTTGTTGTACCCATAATGTACCTACATTTGTCTCAGACACATGTACATAAAGTACACTTGTGAAAAACAATATAAATAAAACTGTGGCAAGTTACACAGGAAGACCTTGGGGAATAAACAGTCTGCTTAAACCTGTACTCCACTGTGCATATAAATATTGACATTTGTCTCTGTATTATATCTCATGTGCTGGTTTGTTATACTTGTATATGCTGATTCATATCTGCAATCCACTGCTTGAACAGTCAATGCGATATGCATAAGAATGTAAAGCAGTGAGAGAGAAAAGCATACTGTTACCTGCTTGTGTCGGTCACTGATGGACAGGAGGGACTCGTCGGGAGAACTCCTGGCTTTCATTAAGGATGAGGGTTTGGGTGAGGAGCTGACATTGGAGGTGTTGGGAGTGGAGGAGAGAGATGTTATCTTTGGGCAGCAGGGATGAGAAAGCGGTTTTGGAGATGCTGAGACAGAGAGGTGTTTTGGAGATGAGGACACAGAGAGAGGTTTGGGAGAAGACGATAGCGAGGAAGGTTTGGGAGACAGGGTGAGGCACAAAGGTTTGGACAAGGCATCTTGGTTGGGTTGGAGAGGGAGGGAGAAAGCCTCAGTGCTGCCTGCTACTCCTGTGGCATGGATGACACTGGTGTGTTTGTTGTGCTCTTCTCTGGTTTCTGAGCTGCAGAAGAGTGATGCAGCTGCCCGGGATTGTGTTAGGTCCACAGAGCGCATAACTGGTCTGCTTGAAAAGCAACCTGTAGCATGGTCCATCTGTGAGGAGTCCTGATGGGAAGAGAGCAGGAATAGAGCCACTCAAATACTACAAAATTGTCCGTCTCAAACACAACCCTGAGCATGCATACACGCATGTAGTCGCACACTAACCTCTCAAACACAACACTTGTCTAAAGGCAAATTAACAGTGGTTCAAGGAACAGGTGTGTTTCTGTTTTACCTAATGCTTCAATTCACACCAACTATGTGGCTTGCAGATTTATAGATACACAGTCCCATCTGTTAATTAGATTTGTGAGAAAAGTATGAAGGTTTTTCAAATCCATTCACTACAGCATTATGGAAATTGCAAACTGTATTCAAAAAAAAATATTTACTTTATGACTACACGGGCTACAGAGCAAAGCGTAATGATTCTCATTACTCAAACATGCAGAAGAAACTCAAATGTGCTAATAGCACAGTGGCTCCCTGTCACAGTTCGGGTCGTACTTTTACAGTTAGCTATAAAACTTTTCAAACAAGAAATAGAAATAGGCCGCCATCATCACATAAACATAAACCTCTCAGATGTCAATATTAATATATTTAAATAACAACATATGCTGATTATCTTATTCTTATGTAAACACATTGAAACAACAGTACTTCAGACCGGATAAGGAATATGAAAAGTGCTCAGCAGTGCTGCAAAAAAAAATTGCTGTACACATATTTTTATGAAGTCGGAAGCTGAAGTCGGATACATTGAAATTTTTGACGCAGCACGAACTGGCCAAGCAGTCACGTAAACGCTATTCCCAACATGGTCGAACAGTTCATTAACAGTAAAATCACATATTCGAAAGCCAAACCACTTCCACGCCACCAAATTGGTCTCGCCTCTCTTATCGACTATTTTGTCTGCTTTATTGTCACTTGTGGAAGCTCAAGGCTGCGTGACTGTGGTGTACGTCATCACACACTGACGTAGTCTGTTGTGTTCTACTCCGCTTGAATGCAATGAACTGACAACAGCGCCCTGTAATGAACATTAATCAATGACAGATGCTGTAAATCACATGAATCAGAAATGTGTTTAAAAATCATACCGCCATATCAGAACATTTTCTATCGTGACACATATTGTTACTGAATATTTGTCCAGCCCTAGGTGTTCTATAGTGTCAACTCCAGGAAACTCCAGGAAACTATCCAGAATTCCTGGATAAATGCTGAAAGGATGCACTGCTCAAGAAGCAGAGCTATTCTCCAGCATTTTCAACACGTCTGTGTCACAGGCTGCTGTCCCCAAATGCTTTGAGACGTGATTGCTCCAGTACTAAATCAGACACTAAGAGCCTGAACAACTTCCGTCTGGTCACACTCAATATAGTCATGAAATGCTTTGAGAGGGAGAGAGGTATAGACACATAGTGAAAACATCATTCCAGCCACCCTTGATCCCCACCAGTATATGTACTGTGCTAACCTCTATCCCACCTTGAACACCCAAATTCAAGTTCCGGATGCTGTTCATTGACTACACCACATCATTCAGTACAAAAATCCCCAGCAAACTGGTCTCCAAGTTCCACGACCTTGGCCTCAACTAACACCTCTGTACCTAGATCTTGAACTTCCTCTTCATACTTTGAGTCAATAAACTAAGAACACATCGCTCATCCATTCTGAACAGGGGTGATCCTCAGGGCTGAGACCACCTTTCCAGTTCCGATACCACAGTAATGTTAAATAAAGCACACTAACGGCTCTACTTTCTAAGATCGCTAAAGATCTGTGTGTCACGTTCTACCGATGCAGAAATCGAGAGCCTCACGTGCTACATCTCGACACGGCACGCCATCTGCATCAACTGCTCCCGCAGAGTCTTCCGAGCTCAGCTGCCACCTCTCGAAGCAATCTACAGCTCCTATTGTTTCTGTAGAGCCATCACTAGGTGCAACGGCCCTGCAGACGCCTGCCACCACCTTTTCACTCTCCTAGCCTCAGGACAGAGCTCAAGAGCCCACACTGCCAGATTGAGGAACAGCTTCTATCCCAAAGCAATAAAACTCCTGAATCTGCCAGGACACCAAAGATTATAAGATTGTTATTATATTTTAAAATCATAACATATTTAAAATCACAAGGTAGCAGCTTCATATGATGCACTGAACCGACATGTTTTTTTTTTACATTTTCATTTAATTATTTTAACTTCTTATTCCTTTTCAGGGTCAAGGGAGAGCTGGTGTCTAGTCGGCAGCTTAGGGCACAAGGCAGGAACAACCCTAGACAGGGCGCCAATCCATCGTAGGGCACACACGCACAGTCTCGCACGCACAGTCTCACACACCCCACTTAAGAGACACCAGTCAAACGACTGTTCATGTCTTTGGACTGTGGGAGTAACCAGAGTACCCGGAGTAAAGCCATGCAGACTCCACACAGAAAGGACCCAGACCGTCCCACCTGGGGATCGAACTGTGAGGAGACAGTGCTACCCACAAGCCACCGTGTCGCCCTTGAACTGACATGTTTGCACTAAAATTGCATATTATATACGGCCTTACTGCTAAGGTTTACAAAAAAAATGTTTAATGATCACATTTTAAAATCACAACTCCACATACATAGAAGGGCCTATGCATCTTTTTACATCCACAGACATCCAAGGCAAGACCCATGCACACACAATACGCACACAATGTTGTATACTCTTCTAACATACATATTAAATCCTTTTAACTTCATATAATTATTTATATTATTGATATTATATAACTTCATTTTTTATATATACTTTTATAGTTTCCTTCTATGAAGCTTGGTACTGCACACTGCATCTCGTAAATGAACAATGACAATAAAGGTGGTCGTATTCATATTTAATGACCCAAGACCATCCAAAAAGTTGAAAACAAAACATTGCAATGTATCCAAGTTATGTATTATTACGCATCAGTGTTTTAGATAACGCACCTTAGCCTTCCTGCTCACTCTTTTTCCTCTCTGAGAGTCCGAGTCTACGCTGCATACACTCAGATCCTCATCATCATCTTCATTCTCCAGATCCACAGAGCCCGAACTGCTAAGTGTGTCACTGGAGCTGTCGGAACTTGATTCCGATTGGCTGTCACTGTTGCTGGAAATCTCTGGCACTGTCATACAGAGTTTCTGTCACGGAGAAAAGTGACATATCATATCATATAGTCCGCACACACAGACAACTCATTCTCTCCTTTTCCATACATGCATGCATCTCATCCATCAATCTACACCAAGCTTCCAGCAAACCTGTCAGAGTTCTCCATATATAGAATAACTTCCGACCGTGAAAAACAGATCTGACCAGAAAATGACTCACAGAAGCACTCTAATGCTATTATATCAAAATAATATTTTGCACACTAGATATCTGATAGATAATAATATTCAAATACAATATATGTGGCTTTAGGCTCAACTTCTAAAAAGGCAGAGAAAACACACTATTTGTTTTACTGGTGCAGCTGTTGCACATGAACATGAGCATGTATTTTTGTGGAATTATCACATTTGCTGTAAAGAAGACGATCATACCTCTTTTGTCTTGTGGCTGGGTTTCTCTGGGGCTTGATCGGTCTTGATCTTCTGCTTCCTGCTCCAGTTTGGAGGACTGGTGGCTAACTGTTTGGATTTGAGGCTGGTTTTGTTGGTCTTGTTTTGAGGCCTCAGACCCGATTTGAGAGTACTGGTCTGTTCAGAGGTTGTGTATGCTGGAGAGGGTGAGGAGGAGGTAGAGCTTGCTCCAGAGGAAGCAGATTTGGCTTTGCCGCTGCCACTGACTGCACCATTCAGCCCTTTATGATGGACACATGGACCACATGGATTAGATCGATTTCTCTACACTGAGTAATAAATCTTTACATTTCATACCGTCTTTATTCGTCATGGGGAATAATACACCGTGTAAGCACTTCAGGTTTTGCATATCTACAGGCCAGCATGCTGTTTTCAGGCTAGAAACAGCTTAAAATCTCTTACTTAAAACAACAGTAACCACAAGTAATAGCAGTCACCTGAATTCAAACTCCAGACAACCCAACTAGAAGTACTGTGCCTCTGGTGACAATGTAATTTATTTTATATCATGCTCGGACTGGAGGAGCTTTATAATCATGCTCAATGCTAAGAGCAGCGTCTCCACTGGCACAAACAAAGCTGCAAAAAATGCATACACCTTACTAAAAAAGGATAAATATTCTTGAGACAGAAATGCCTAGGTTCCAGGCTACCTTTAGCAGAGCCTTGTGTGCTCTTCTTGGGAGTGTGTGACTGGCTCAGTGATGGAGGTGTGAACAGAGGAGGCAGGCCCAGGAGAGGAGGAAAGAGTGCAGCAGCTCCACGAAGTTGTGCGTCAGATGCCCGCCACCAGTCTAAACGGTTTAGTAGTGGAGAAATTCTATTTGAGGTAATAGAGACCAGACTACGCAATAACCTAGACAGACAACCTGAGCATTCAATCTACTTTTGTTGCAGGTCATTACTGGTGTGAACTGTAAATGTGAAACAGAAAAAGCTTTTCATCTCCGAACAGTTAGTGCCATCGAAATGCTCCCCAGCTGTGAGAATAACTTTCTTAACCATCCACTTTAAGGCAAATAGTAAACTTGGACCAACTCGGAACAGACTCATAACAAAAGCCAGGCACACTAATTAAGGGAGAGACTAACAAAAAGCAATACCTTAAAATAATCAAATTAATGAAGAACAATACCCAATCCAACTGATAATTAACAAATGTGCTCTATGGTGTGAACCCTATTTCAGGGTTTCTTTTTTCCTCATATAGGAGAAAGCACAGCACATCACATTTAGAAAAGTTTGCAACTGTGTGCAAGAAGAGGTCAAAGAATTGCCTTGACCCCAAGCGAGTTAGCCTGCTATAAATACCAAGCCCTGAACACAACTCTCTGACCTGATGGAAAAATAGAGTAAAAGTGATGTATGTGGACCATGTGCCACATCCATGCAGCAAACATAAATAATATGGATGGTGGAAAAAAAAAGATAGAACAATGACCAAATACTACCATGTGGTTTTTACATAAAATCACCTAGCTGACATGGAAAAGTGAAGTTGAACTACAGGTCGGTCATCCATTACTCAAACGTAAAGAATCAAACACAAAAATGCAACAAAAAAAAAAATAAATAAATAAAAATACTTAACATGGGTATGGAATTTTTGAAAAGCATAAATGAGCCAACATGCTTAATAAGTCATATACGTAGCTGAGTGTGAAAGTCTTAATTTCCCACATATTCTGGATATAAAAAGAAAAGAACCAAAAGAAAGAAAGCAAAGCTTTGTTATGACTCTAACTGTCTTCAGATTTGAGGAAGGTTGTATATACCCACAATGTCTATAACAAACATGTCAACCATAATAGCAAAGATTCTGACAACTACCAAAGAATGAAGATCAAATATTACAAAGGACAGGAAAGACTATAAAAGGCATAAAGGCAATGGGTCATCATACGTCAAGTTAGTAGAAATATATGACATATCATCAGAAATTGCTATACTGATTTATACTGATATTCTTGTTCTTTAATAATAATTAACAATAAAATATATGGTCAATATGGCATTTTTATGTATTAATTTACTCCCCAGCATATGCAACCTTTTTCTCTCAACAGTATATCAACATACCTGGAAATGTTCCAAGTTGTGGGTGGGATGTTAAGCCTCCCTGCAATCCCAAAATCCCCAGGCTTCTGAAATCAGAGCATCCAGATAGAGGAGCATACAGCCTGAATGCTGGATGACTCAACATGGGGAAAGACGCTCTGAAACCTGGATCACTAACCAGCTGAAACAGGCGTCCTGCAGAAAGAAAACAAAAGCGAACAAGAGACAGAGGACTTTGTAGATTCATATACTCCAGAAAACAGTATTATATAAATCACACCTAAACCAATGCATGTAGAGATTATTATCATCATTTGTTTTTCATTCCACACTATCTGAGGATTGGTAAGAGAGTGTCAGTAGGCACACATGTTACAAAGAACACAGAATAAGTCACATTAAAAAACAAATGAGGCAGATATGAATGTCCAGTATAGAGCCATTAGAATGGAAAAGGGTATGTATGCTATACTAGCTGTCTGTATGCATGCTTTGATATTGGGAGAGTTTGTGAGTGAGGGTTTGAGCGTTAAGTGAAATGACAGTTGACATTCTCAGCCATGCACAGAGGAGGAGGACATGGTATAAGAGAATCAGTCAGCAGAACAGACTGCTGCTGCATTTGTTTATTTATTCATTTTAGTAATCATTCTACTGGACGAGAGAACACCTTAAACCACATGCTATATGGCCACAAGTATGTGGACACCTGTCCTTCACACCCATGCATGAGCTTTCCCCAAACTGTTGCCACAGATGTCTAGAATGTGTCTGTATGGTATAACATTACAAGTAAAAAAAAAAAAAAAAAAAGAAAAAATAATTTCACGAAAAATAAATAAATATATATGTATATATGTATATACACACACACATATACACACAACCATAGAAGAAAATGAAATACATGTGTGTGTGCATGGGTATTTAATATATGTATGTAATGTAAACATGTATGTATGTAAAAATCCTCTCATTTTATTGCATAGAAAAGACAGGAAGAAAAAAAAAAAAAAAACAAAAGCTGAAAAAAAATCTCTTCAGGAGAAACAAAGCAACGACTCCCTGCACTGAGCTGCATTTGTTCCAGGTTACATACACACCAGGAAAATATCCTCTTTTCATTCTCATTCTGATGAGCTGCATATTTATCAGCCGGCTCTCCAAGGGCCTTGACGTCTGCAGCACAGTAGACGAAAAGACGAGAATGCCGAGGAGGCCAACATCCATCTCCTCCTCTGCACAGTCTCCTCAGCATGCCACAATGACATCAGTAAATACCTTTTTAATATTAATGGCATCATTATCCCCAGTCTCTGAACAATTAAATTCCAAGTTCCGCATACACGGACTGTGGTTAGTGCTCTGTGTTCAGATACTGCAGCATCTCCAGTGAACAGAGGGCGTCATTTGTCCCCGTCAAATAAAATCCATCAACACAACCGTCGTTCATCATGTGGGCGACGCCGCGTAGTCAGAAGAGGGTCAATTTTTGCTCATTTTTTATCTGTCACCTACTTTAATCTGCTAATAACACATGGAAATAATAAAGGATACCTGCATGGATGTAATCAGCAAGAAATCATGCAGGTTCAACATCCTTTTATTAAATGCTGAGGCTTGTCATGAGGAAAGGCAATTGTAGAAGGACTTCAAAACAAAAGGACACACAGGCAGCACACATCGTTGGCAGATGTAAAATCCCTCTTTAATGTGCTCCTTAGGGAAGCACCCACCATATAAATGAGTAGCAATTGCCTTTATTTCTTCTGGTTTGACTTCAGAGGTGTCACTGATCTGTCTACCACCCTGCCTGGGTGCAGAAATTTGTATCTCCCACACACAATGTGTATGCACAGAAAGACAGCTTTTTTTCCGTTCTCGTCATGAATAAATGTCATAAATCATAGAACATTTGCATGATGTTTTTTTTTTTTTTTAAACCTGGGAAATCAAACAGTAAATTCAAAAACACATACGTAATAGTACTCGCCTAGCGACTATTCTACTAAATTGCTCCAGAGAATAAAGCAGCTTTTCCTTATTGTCTCCGTCTTTCTTTCTCTCCATGTGGTAAATAGGAGCTAAAGGTTGTCAGCAGTTGAGAGAAAAGAAAGAGAGGCTTTTTAATTGTTGGCATTCATTAAAGCAGCAGCTTCTCCTTTCGCAACCAAACTGTCAGAAATGTGTTAGCCAGGGCTGCTAGAGGCTTTCTTTCTCAGCCGTTATAACACATGCATCATTAAGAGAGTGCAATGCTGTTATTTTATCCCATGAGTGGTCTGTGTACATAAATCAATCCTGCACATGAAAGATCTGCGTTTGCTCTTATACAGAACTTGTGTGCAAATTCAAATTTACTATCCCTTTGCACCTATATGCTTTTAAGGTTCGGAAAGTGTGTGCATGCACTCAAATTCTTACAGCGTTCTTATATGTGCTTTGGGGTCAGGTTTCATACAGAGGAATTAAGCGATTGGAAGCCAAAGAACACTCTATACACTCTTGCTTTTCCTGCTTTGAAGTGTTCAATAATCAACCGATTTTTTAAAGGTTACTGCTTGTAACCTGGTGTAGGTTATGTGTGGTCTTTTTTTTCAGGTTGCTCTGGCTACAGCATGTGTTTTGCCACAGCTAACTGAGAAAAGCACCATAAATCTGTGCCATCTTAAGCCTAAATTGGTCCCAAAAGTAAAATTCACCACATTTTCCTTTCAGCACCATTACTGGATGCACCATTATTATTATTATGCACGACATACATAGGAATTTGGAGCCGTTACACAGATTTCTACATTGTAGCTTACACTAGGGTGTGGACATTTCTGTGCTTGCCATTTCTTATAGTTAGTATGCAGTGGGAGCTGTTTACACAAATGTACTATATAGATTCAAGACTTGTTTTTTTTTTATATGTTCATGAGCGTCATTGTCTTACCGCTGTCGCTTGTTCTGTTTGGTGATGAAGCTGGAAGTGGGGCAGAGGAGCTGATGGATGGCTGGGAATGTGTGGAGGATGGCAATCTCTCTCCAGACTCCATATCTGCAAAACATTACACACAACAAATCAATACACATATAGAGAAAATGATACATCATAATGAAAATATATGTTTGCATAAAGACACCTACTGCTGAAATGTTTGTTACATGTTCGGTTAGCAATTCAAGGTACTGTATGTGTGTGCAATTATGGCAATACACTGCAAAAAAATGTAAAGAGAGTATAAAGATTGGTTGAAATTACATTGATTTGTTTGTGCATTCAGTGTACATGTTTAACATGTGTGTAGAGCAGGGTTTCATGAGCACGCAAGACATATACATGCACAGCAGGTCTCCCAGCTGACAGTGCAATGCAAAATAAACATACTAGAGCAAAACTATAATGGTTTCCTGTGGACATCAAACCTTGGCCCTTGTTCTCTCCCTCTCCCTCCCTCACACACACACACACACACACACACACACACACACACACTCACATATATAACATAATTAGAAAAATGGACAGATATTACTCTATAGAATATAAATTCAGGCATCTTTGCTCCTAATCAAACACACAAGCATTGCCAGTGTATTTATTATGCATTAGGTGAATGTCTGTATGTGCAGACCAACCAAATTGGTTGTAAAATCATTTGCACATTTTAATACATTGCAAATTATGACCAAGCAAGATGGTTGCTCACAGCAGAAATCTGTGATTTGCTTAGTACTGCACATTTGAAGCCAACATTATGTTTAACCTCCCCATCCACCTTTCAGAAAATTCCACAGTAAACTATTTAAATCTTTAGAAAAGATTTTTAGAGCTCACTAATAAAAAAAAGGAGGTAGGTAGTTTCCCCAAACTTCTTGCTTTTAATATGCTTATATGTATTTATAGGCTTTGAGAAAATACTTGCACGACAATACTCACTATACTAGGAAGACCTTAAAAAATAATAAATAAAAATCAAGCAGATACAGGTCAAAAGCTTCAGATAACATTCACATCAAACATCAGAAGATGAAGAAAAAGAAAATGAACTCTGGTGGCATGGATGCTGATAACAGGAGGGCTGTTTTGTGTTTCAAAAAAGTGTTGATCTTATGGGTACTTCACACAGAATGATGAAAAATAAATAGATAGATATAGAAATAAATAAAGAGTGAGCAACAGCTCTATGGGTGGAAACACCTTGATGATAAGAGAGGTAAGAGAAAAGCTCAGAACAGGAATCTGAGGGTATGAGGACACCCAAACTTTTTCCAGTCTTCAACTGTCCAGTGTTCATGATGAACTCAAGATTCCTGTTCTTGGCTAACAGGATTAGAACCTGATGTAGTCTTATAGGGGTTGGACAATGAAACTGAAACACCTGTCATTTTAGTGTGGGAGGTTTCATGGCTAAATTGGACCAGCCTGGTG
>JANCOA010000053.1:12539644-12552144 GCA_024363135.1 Leptodoras oyakawai
CAGTTTTTGAAGGAACTCGGCTGGTAGGTTGTTCCAAACATCTTGGAGAACTAACCACAGCTCTTCTGTGGATGCAGCTTCCTCAAAGCCTTCTGTTTTTTCATGTAATCCCTTTTAATGTAATCCCAGACAGACTTGATGATGTTGAGATCAGGGCTCTGTGGGGGCCATACCATCACTTCAAGGACTTCTTATTCTTCTTGACACTGAAGATAGTTCTTAATGACATTGGCTGTATGGTTGGGGTCTTTGTCCTGCTGCAGGAGAAATTTGGGGCCAATCATACACCTCCCTGGTGGTGCTGCATGATGCATAAGTATCTGCCTGTATTTCTCAGCATTGAGGACACCATTAATCCTGACCAAATCTCCAACTCCGTTTGCGGAAATGCAGCCCCAAGCTTGTAAGGAACCTCCACTATGCTTCAGTGTTGCCTGCAGACACTCATTATTGTACCACTCTCCAGCCATTTGGCAGGCAACTGCCTTCTGCTACAGCCAAATATTTCAAATTTTGACTCAGTATTCCTGAGCACTGGCTGCCATTTTTCTGCACCCCAGTTCCTATGTTTTCATGCATAGAGGTGTGGCTTTTTGGCAGTAACTCTTCCATGAAGACCACTTCTGGCCAGAATGAAAAGTAGATGGGTGTACCTGGGTCCCACTGGTTTCTGCCAGTTCTGAGCTGATGGTGCTGCTGGACATCTTCCCTAGGGCAATAAGCTTGATGTGTTTGCCATCTGCTGCATTAACTTTCCTAGACCGACCTCTGCGTCTCACCCAGTTTTAAGCTCCTACACAGATGTTTATGTTTCAGTTAATGACTGTGTTTCAACCTCCATGTGAAGTTGATCATCATTAGCACCTGTTTGGTATATTTGGTTGATCATACACCTGACTATAATTCTACAAAATCCCTGACTTTGTGAAAGTGTACTTATAAGAATTGATGCTGGTTTGAAGGCAAAGGGAAGTAGCACCAAATGTTGATTGGATTTTCAGAATGATCTTTTGTTCACTCACTTTGCATTTTGTAAATTGAAAAAAATTTACAATTATTATTTGTATGTTTGAAAGCATTGTTGGTTTACAGCATTTTTCCACACCTGCCTAAAACTTTTGCACAGTACAGTATATATATGTACACACACACACACACACACACACACACACACACACACAAACAAACAATGGTCTGAGGTCTGAAATCTTATCCAGGTGTGGCTGCAGCTTCTCTTTCCAACCAAATAGGGATAACATTTGATTACACCTCTTTATTCAGTGTTTTTTTTTCAGTCAACTACTAGGTGTGGCAGCAACACCTGACCTTTGTCAATAGGAAAATCTCTTGACTGGTTATAATCACTTATTACTAGATTTAAAATACTAAAATAATATATAAATAGTTTTAAATATTCATAGTGGCCTTACGAATAATAAGCCTATGTTTATATTTATAGCTTTACTAGAGAATCATTTTGCTATGTGCAGAACACATCTGGCTTTAAACAGAAAAGCTGGTAGAGCTGGTACTTACTGTTAGTGATAGAAAGTCCAAAACATGGATTTGTTGCAATTTCTTAGAACACGTGTTTATCTTAGTTATTGTCTACAAAGAAGATTGATGTTATATGTATTATTAATTCATTCATTATCTAAACCTCTTATTCTGCTGCTCGGTTGTCGGGGTGCTGAGGCCTATCCCAGTGCTCACTGAGCCGAAGGCAGGGAAACACCCTGGACAGGTCGCCAGTCCATCACGGGTCAGACACACATATAGACACATTCACACACACACACTCACACCTAGGGGCAATTTAGCATATCCAATTTGCCAATCTTTGGATTGAGGGGGAAGGCTGGAGCTCCTGGGGGCCCATACACACATGGGGGCATGCAAGCTCCACACAGGGAGGACTCTGGCCTGGCTCGGGAATCAAGCCTGGGTGCTTCTTGCTGTGACTTGACAGCACCAGTGTACCACTCCTCCACTGTGCCCCTCCCTTTAATAAATAGCTCAGTGCTTAAGATGTTGGACTACTATGCAGAAGGTTGTGCTTTCAAATCCCACCACAGTCAAGCTGCCACTGCTGGGTCCTTGAGCAAGGCCCTTAACATTCAACTGCTCAGTTGAGTAAATGAGCGAAATGTTAGTCACTCTGGATAAGGGTGTCTGCCAAATGCTGTAAATGTAATGTAGATAGAGATTTTTAGATCAGATTTGTTACTCAAGTCTCAGTCCTATATTTTTGCTATATACAAATAAAAGTGTTGAAAATAGAATATTTGAAATTCTGTATAAAACTGATTTGGCTGCTTTGTATGAGCTCATGGCTGTGTTTTGAAGCCATCATACATATGATATTTATTACAGGATAATTATGTGGTAAAACAAAACTTAGCAATAGAACATATATTTTTTGTTATTTGGGCAGGATCAGCTACTGTTATAAAAATCACTAAGAATATGACAGTGTAAACGGAGACTCAGACTAAACTGTGGTGACAATTTCTAACTAGCTAGCTAGGTAGTTTTATGTTTATGTATATTAAAGTTGTGCAGTAGAAATGTGATGCTCTGATACATCAGCAGTTATCTGATTCTGGATAACAGATATCTTCATTTAAAACTCTGATGTTGAAATATGTTGACTGTGCTTCATCGGTGCTGTATCTTGCCTTCTTGTCATAGTATACCATAGATAAAAGTATTGCTCAGGAGTGGAGGGGAAGGGGTGGGGTTGTAACGGCAGGAGGACATGGCAGCGTATGTAGCCAAAAATCTACTGAAATATTTGGTTTCTATTAATTATATAAATTACACCTTCAAATGGTCTTTAATCTTTGTAGAAGGCTCATTAAGACTCAGTTCTGTGAGGATGTATGCCAATGTTTGTGCCCATGACTGCACGGATGCAGGTTTCTTATAATTCCTGGAAGACTACAGATCTCATGCATAACATTCCTTTGCTTTGGATTTCTGAATAAGACACATACACAAGTTGATTTAGGAAACGTAAAAATGAATTACATTTTGTATACATTAAATTAAAGTATCATGTGTGGAAATTGCACAGAAAGCTACATATAATGTACCATAGAAATGCCCATATGTGCCTAAATGGAACGGAAATGTACGCTTGTTTTTCAGCTCTTGTGACTTTCTAACTGTTGTGTATTGTGTTTTCTTTCAACATTGTGTCATTAGCTTACAATATTCCTGATCAGTATTTACAGCAGCTCAGTAAACTCAGAGAAACATGAAAGATTATGCACTGCTTAGGCACTATAGGTTTTGCATTCTTTCTTATGGTGAAAAAATGTTAATTTTGTTGTTGATCGCTATATGAGGAGCAGTTAGGGATCTTTAGTCAGCGTTCATGTAGAACTGACATGTGCACATATCAGTTGTGCAGAACTAGTAGATCCTGCAGTTGGATTTTAAATGTATTTACCCCGATGTCCTCCATTATTAAAATATCCTGTCATGATCATTCGCTTGACTTCCTGTTATGCATTATGCGTTATGACAGCAAACATTATTTTAATTGTAACTCAGAACTGTTGAATTCTTGATTCTGATTGGTCAGAAGGTAACAATAATAATAATAATTCTTTATTTTTATATAGCGCTTTTACAAAGACCCAAAGACGCTTACACTTGGAGAACACAATTAACACTTAACACAGACAACAAGAGTACAATAATACACACAGAGCAATACGAAGAGTACAGACAGGAACTGGGTCTGTAGATTGAGGCAAAACATTTAAAAAAAAAAGTAAAGATAAGGAGGGCATGGTCAAATGTTAGGAGTAGGAGGGAGGTTGTAGGCAAGATTGAAGAGATGAAATTTCAGGTTAGAGGTATTGATAATTTTCTATAATAGCAGCTATGAGAGTAGTTCAGGTTTAAATTGTGGTGATGTTTTCTTTGAGGATATACTGTATTTGTGTCATTACAGGTAACTATAAATGGATAAAAAGTATGATGTTTTGGGCTTTAATAAAAAAAAAACTTGCCTAGTGTTAGCAAATGGAATAAAAGGAATAAAACACTTCAAGACAAGCTATTACAGGTAAACAATTTGCGGTGCTCACAGCCATCTGCTCCACATCGCACTACCCCATCTTTAATAATATCCCTATAACAGCATACCTGATTGTTTTATTCCTTTTAATCTCAAAACCCTTAGACCCTCTAAACCTATCCATGTTTCTGTTGGTTTTAATAATTTCTAATAGTACTGAAAAATATGATTTTATAGGAATATGTGAATTATGAGCGTTTAAGAGGTTAAAAGCCTTCAGTAGAATAATGAAATTATTTTTGCATGAAAGGTACCTGCAAATTTTTTCCAAACAAGGAGTGCTAGAAGACAGCTTGCTTTATACTAGTTCCTGATCTGCTGGAACACATGAGTAGCATCATTTGCTTTATTACAGTTGTATGCATTATGTTTTCACTCATTTTACTAAACAGTGGACATATATTGCATTAAACAAGGAATGGTGTATTAAGTGGTGTCTCTCTTTTTGAGCAGCCTCTGTGGAGTCCTGTTCTGATTCCTGAAATTGCGTCGGAAACATCAAGCTTGGGGTCTGATCACTGTACTTTTTGTAAGGCTACTGTTCCCAGTAACCTCATGTACAGCCACCTCAATTCACACTTCCAGGAAAAAGCGGGTGATTGACAGAGCCAGACCCCGGAGCTGCCTACTAGCTGATGTCTTGCCTTATTCATGGCTTTGTTGCCTGTCCTCTATGCACATTGAGCTCGGCACACGGCAGCCACAATGGCTTTTCATTCAGAGCGTGGTGGGAGGTGAGGTCTCCATGCTCATTTATTTAAATTGTAAGAACTTGAACGGTACGTTCTGTGGTATTACCAACTTAATTATTCAGTCTGGTTTTGATGTGTGGGACTTTTGAATGTGTTATGTGTGTCTGTGTAATAAAGAAATGCTTCCATTTTATTATTAAGATTGTGTTTGTCTGAGGTGTATTACATTATAGTCATGTGGTTTAAAAGCTTTTTGACTATAACTGAACGCCTGTGGCTTATTGTCTTTTTAAAAAATCCCTTTAAAGGTTCTTATGAGAGCAAAGCTGAAATGAAATTTAAGCTTGTCTAGGTTTAGATGAACTCATGTAAAGGCTTGTGGTCAGCTTGTTTTTTTTTTCTTTTGGTCAAAATAACTCTTAATTTAAAGTCTTCATTTTAATTAAACCAGCTGTATGACAGATTTCAGTCCAAATGAGAAATAATTGTTGGATAATTATTTCGATATTACAACGCCATATGGTCCTTGAGAGCCGTTTTGCACAGGTATTGCAGGTTAAGTAAAACTTTGTTATTACACAGAATATCTGTGGCTGACTTGCTCTGCAATTATATGCACAATTATTCTAGTATCAATAGGAGATATTTGAAGCACTGATTGCTATTTATTTATTTATTTTTTAAGTACACTGTCATTCCTCAAATCATGCATTACTTTCTTTTCACACTGCTTAACCAGCAGGGCAAGACTGTCACTATTTACAGGCTGCCAATGATGTGGATCATAAGTGCTGATGTAAAATGAAAGATTGCACCTCCTGTTTCATAACCTGCATTTTTTTCCCACTGAGTGCATCATATCGATAAGTACAGTAATGCATGAGTGAGAGTAGATGTATTTTCTAATGGAGTGTTTTAGTCTGTCACCTTTCTGCAGCATTGGACTGTGGGAGTAGATCATTAGCAGCTTCGCAAACAAATATAATAATTTTCACCAGCTCATGTGATGATGTGCTAAGGAAATAGGGAAAATATGTGTACTGAAACACATGCGTGTGCAGTGAGGACCTTGCAGGCCCCAGGATTACTGCCTGCTAACACTTGTGCTGGGTAGATGAGCTGGTGTGAAGACTGCAAACTGGATTTTTTTTTATTGATTTAACACAGTTCGCTTTGGTTTGAGTAAGGATCTGCACTTCAGTGGTTTTTGGTGTACAAATGAATGAACAGGGTAACAGTAATAACAGAGAGCCAGTCACCATGCGTTCAGAATGATCTCTCTAGAATTATCTGTATTCAGTTTACATTAATTGGATGCATGACAAAAGTGTGTTCTGGTAAAAGATATATGACATATTTGAATTCAGGTAGACGCCCCATCACTTTCTCTAGCACCGGTCCCCAGTTCTGTGTTTCCTGTTTTCTGGTCTGACCGTAGCCTGTGCAATTGGATTTCTTAACTCTAGTTCACACTTCCTTGGTTGCCCTGTTTCCTGGTTCTTGTGTTTGTTTGATATACAGTCCTGGATTTGTCTGTATTAATCACGTGTATCTGTTCTGAATGTTTCCTGAAACAACCAAAATCCATATTCAGGAGCTACTCCAGCATTATTATCATATCTAACACATATTAACATTACATACTGAACTCATGTGTGTTCAGATGACACTTGGATCAGATGAAGCATTACATATATTTACATTGAATTTTTCCTTTTTTTTAAAAAAAAGCACAAGTCATATTGTTTGTTGTTTGTGGCTTTTTTTTTGGATGAAATGATACAAGTGGCAATGAAACCTAAATATAAGTTTAAACCTTAAACATATTCTCGGGTCTCTAACAGATCAGAGGGATTTACAGCTTTAATGTTGAACATTTGCACACTCCATCCTAACACTCCCCCTTCTCAAAAACGCACATTATTGTGAAACAGCGAACAGCCGAGCGCCGTCAGATGACTGATATTTACAAAGCTGAACATTACATTTTGCGATATTACAATGTGTTCAGCATAATGGCTGATTCGCACTGGATCAGCAGGCCGCTTTTAATTCTCATCGCTCACAGCAGATCACAGAGAATGAAGAGAGAATTTATTCTGGAAATACAGCAAACACGCTCTCTCTGTTCTCCCTAATGACTCTCTCTCTCTCTCTCTCTCTCTCTCTCTCTCTGCCTATGTGTGGATGTGTGTGTGGATGTGTGAACACTCGGAGTGAGTGGAGTGTGTGTGTGTGTGTGTTGTATGTGGCTCTGAAGCCTGCGTGCCGCTCTCCCTCACTGGAGCCGTGCACAGATGCTTGTACATAATTATGTTGTCAATGCTTGTTATTTGGAAGAAGGAAGCTGTACTGACAGTTACGGGGCCCATGTGTTTTTTCTTTCTCCTTGTATGTCCACTCATTTTTTTTCTCCTGATGGAATCACAGTAATGTAAACGCTAGAAGTAAAAAAAAAAATAAAAAAAAAATAGACCATTATCCCAGTGGATTAGATAGGTTGAAACATTTTTGCTCTGGCGTCTGAGCGGCATTAGGGTTTAGGCTAAGGCAGAATGTGCTCTGTCCTATCCATGGTGTTTGGGGGCGAAAAGTATTATGAGTAGCTTTTGAAAAAAAGGGCCGAAAGTGAGGACAAGGATGGATCCGGATCGAAAGGGGAGAAGCAGCAGGCTGATTACGAGGTGTCAAAATTGCCAGGAGCAAAAAAAGGTGAAAGCAATCAGGGGTGAGAAGAGTGAGGCGTTCGTGAGGGGCAAGTAATTATCCATCTCATTTGTGGAGAGCAGCGCGGCGCGGCGGAGCGGTGACAGATTGGTGCGGAGGAGAGGGGAGGTGTTAGAACAATGGAGCAGGAGCCGGGCCGCCATTATTAGCGCATGTTAATCAGCCACACAGCTCGGTTCACGGAAAAATAGTAAAGTCTCCAGCTTCAGGGGAGCGGAGTCACCTCCAACGCGAGGGGGAAAGAAAGAGAGAGAAAAGAAGATGGCATATTTATGCTGGCACGAGTTCCTCCGACGCAGTGAATGAGCCAAAAAGGTTCCTTCAGGCAGCGCATCTGAGTTCTGCATTGCTCGTATGGGCTTGCTGTCAGAGCTCGGTCCTATAGCCTGCTAAATTTAAACACCCCTTTACAGTCTACAAAGTGGATCTCCGACGTGGAAAGTGAACAACAGCTTCACACGTGAAGTTGCGTTTCGTTTTCGACAGACTAGACTCGACTAGGATGTAAATTCAGCTCCATCGTGGACATATAGATAGATTTAAGCACGTAGACGCTGTTTACAGTCACCTACGCTAAATGCAAAAATCAACACGTGTGCAGTGTCATAAAATTACGATGATTTGAAACATCTGTTGCGGTTTCATTTGTACCTAATTTTCCTGCAATTAATGTCACCGTATGTCTGCTTAGGTCTGCTGGAAAAGAGAGAAGAATTCATCTGTTGCGGGTTTTTTTTTTTTTTTTTTAAATGCCATTTACGCTTTTTTTTTTTTTTTTTTTTTAGACAAAATAAAAATAAATCATAGTAAGTCCATGGAAGTCAGTTATAGTAATGCGAAAAGTTTTAGAATGTAAATTTTTTTCATAAGACAGCTAGACAAAGTTTTAATTTTTCATGCAGATTGCAACATATGTTGAGGTAATCAAATTATACGCATAATTAGTTTTTTTTCCAGGCTTATTTCGTGAATGAGACTTCTTGGCTCATTTACCTGTAAAACATTTCTTATCCACGTGTCCGCTGAGCACAGTTTATCACTTTCATACGCCTGGGAGTAATAATAATAATCATAATAAACATTTAATTCGAAGACGTTATTCATTAGCTTGCTTACACCATTTGCTTCCCGTAGATAGAAAATTAAGGAAGAAATTAAGGATCAGGCTAGAGTTTGCTCACACGCTCGTTTAAAACGGAGGCGAATAAGTCATTTTATTTATACAGTATCTTCTGCTAACTCTATTCTAATGATTATTTTCATACTATCATATTAATACCTGTTAATAAAAGTGTAATAATTCACCTAATAAATGAACTACACAGCAAGATCCCTTGCAGTGCTCTATATTTAGCCCAGGTACAGAGTATTTATAATTACATGGAGGATCACATAAAGTAAAACAAACTCATTCATTATAGTAAGAACTAATAAGAAGTAATAACATATACTCATCTATATATCATCTAAGAATAATGTGTGATGTCTGTGTAGATTTTTTGTTGATGCTTTATTATTATTATTATTATTATTATTATTATTATTATTATTATTATTAGATAATAATAATAATAATAATAATAATAATAATAATAACATGGTTGATAAAAATATTTCAGCCCCCCCCTGTTTGACAGACACATGATTACAAGATCAGTAACTCAGTGCATAATTATTTTCAAACTTAAGGCCAAGGACTAGTTCATTCAGCAAGAGGACCTTTGAAGATTTTTCCTTGATGATATTGGCACGATAACTCTCAGGCTATGGATCTTCCTCAAAGTAGCCAGAGAACAACAAGCTGAGTGCAGCACATTGACTGCAGTGCGCCCAGTGTATTGCCAACTAGCAGTTTGGGTGAAAAAAGAAAACGGTTGTGGAATTAGCATGAAGTGTTAATTAGCAGGAAGTTAGAGGCAGCCTCATCATTACCACTGACAAAGTTTAATGGGACGAGGGATATTTTCTGTATTATTTTTTAAAGTGCTTGTAATGAGGCTTCCATGTGGTAATTTTCAATGTTTCTGTACTGAGATTTTATAATTATTGGATAGGAATGTTTTTATAAGCTCTGTTATTAGTGAAATATATCAATAATTTCATACCAGTGTAAGCAGTTCTAACAATTATAGTGACACTTGATGTAGGATTGCGACATAGTTTATTATATTACACATGTACACTGTATATAATAAGCTACCATCGGCTCGTCCTATAGTAGTTTATTATATATAGGCCTACATGTAATATTATTCCCTGCATCTGTGACAATATAAACAGTAGATAAAATGCTTCAGTTCTTGACAACTGGATATCAGTCTCACCATATCTCCACATCAGAGTCATGTCAGCGATCAACAGCTTCTTACAGAAACATATTTGGGTGTCTGGCCTGCTAACATTCAGGACGCAAACAAAATGTAAGGGCACAAGCGAGAGAGAGAGAGAGAAGCCACAGCAGATTTTGAAAGTTATCCAAAAGGCTTTGTTCCCTCTTGGTTCAGCTGCATTCTGATTTTTCCTTGTGTGTTCAGCGGAAATGTGCTGTTGTTAAGGCTGCCTCGGTAGGTCTCTAAGCAGCCCTGCCTGCATTGTATGTTTGTTTCAGTGCTGGTTTGCGAGCCCTCGTTTCTGGAGCACAGATTTGGCAGTCACAGCAAGTGATGACAGAGGCATTGGTGAGATCGCACCCAGAACCCCAGAGGATGCTGCCTTTACTGGGAAACCAGAGAAAGGAAACAAGGCTTCTGCAGAGCTCAGGCCTGGAGACTGTAAAACTGCACATTGCAACATGCAGCCTATTGGTGTCATTCTCACTGAACAATCGTGACTGTGTATTTACTTCTAGGCTCAGTGATTTGTCTTTTTGTGACTTTTATTTATAAATGGAGGTGGGAAAAAAAACATGATTTCAGTGACTCCGGAAAAGACAAACGTTAGATTCAGTAGTTGAAGTGAACCTTCTGGTCAGCTTGCTTGAGAGTGTACTAACAGCAAAGTGCTATAGTTGTTGTACATTATACTTAACAACATTAACTCCCAAATGCTCATTGACAGCAGTTGTAGCATCAGTTTGAAACTAGTCTGGACTCAGTTGAATGGCATTATGGCCATAAGAGACATTTGAATGCAGTTGCTGAAAGGAGGGATGCAGGAAGATGAAGGGGGGAAAAACACCATGGTGCACTGCAAGGGTTAAGGCAGCATGAGAGAATCCATTCTCAGCTTAATGACCTAGCCTAGCTGGGCGAGGACGACGGGGAACATGCTCTTGACTTGTACTGAATTTGCCAATTAACACCTCCGATAACAGGCAGGCTCTGAACATCAGGCAGCAGGCGAGATGGGAGGAGAGAGTCACATGCACTTTGTTTTTCATTCTCTGCCTGTTCCAAATGTTTGGGCCTCTCATATAACTGCTATATAAGGGCAAAGGATTGCATGATATCCTATCATGGGTTATTTGAGAGTATTCATTGTATTATATGATACAGCGATAAGATAAAACAGGAGAAATAAAATGAAAGTGGGAACAGCAACATGTCATGTAAAACCCTCGTTTTGTTGTTTTCTCCCTAGGCGAGGAAAAAAATTGGCTCCCAGTAGTATGATCATATCTAAAATGCTGTGTATTTATTATTATTTTTTCCTCTCCTTTTTCTTCTACTCTACTCTGGCATTCTATTTTCACACCAGTCCATATGGCCGCTCACAGCCTCAATTGGATCTACAACTCCGGTGTCCAAGATGCTCTCCGCTCAACGTTGTTTCTCTCCATTTTGCTTTTCTTTGTTGCTCCCATTGAATGAATGACGAGTAGCGAACTGATATCATCTTGATCACAATGTTAATTATTCTAAAATCTCCATCTTGACTCTGGTCTCTGTGGTTGAAGCACCCACTCCTCTCCCAGCCCATTATTTTCTCACATGTTTATCAGACGCCTAAACAACACCTTGGATGGGTGTGAATTTTCAAGCCCCTGGTGAAATTCTCACCGGGCACTTCTTCTGTTTTCCTCTGAGTCCATTTACAGGTAGGAGCTGCGCCACTGCCAGGTTCTAATGACTGAGACAGACAGCAGCATTAGAAACACCTTTTGTCTATGTGTTGTTCGGACATCCACACTTCAACTGTTTGCCTAAAGCTGGTAAACCGGCTCGTAATTAAATAAAAGCATGAGCGCACCACTGTGAAGAGGCAGCAAATAGTGATACTGAACCTATATTTGCACTATAACACCATGTTTCACAATTCATTAGCAGGTATTCTAATGGAGTATAATAATCAAAGGTCGGTGGCATAACTGATAGTGGTTCACACTGCTGGCAAAGGTGAGGCAATCTGTCTAATGATGTTAACAAATCTTTGGAACAGTTCTAAGAAGATAACACTTTGAGGTGTGATCTGTGTACAGTGTAAAGCAGGCAGGCCTTCATTTAACACTCTGTCCACAGAACTACTCTAAACACAGTCAAAGCAACAGTGGCCTTGGTGTGGACCTTTCATGCAACTATATAGAATTATTCTCGCTAACATCACTCTCTTTCTGCCTCTCTCTATCTGTCTCTGTCACTAATTCTCTTCCACTCTTTCACTCCCTCTCTAGCTCTCTTGTCCTGTATATGCCGTAAGAATGTGATCTGTGCTATAGAGGTCCACACCCCCGCGTCCATTTATTTATGCAGTGTGAAGAAACCATCTGGCCGCGGTGGAACGAGAGAGTGGGTCTGCTCTGGCAGGAGGAGAGGATGACTGACACCTCGGCTAGTGGGTAGACAGCTTCATTAGTGCCCAGGCTCTTCGTAAAAGAGTCTTTTTAAAATTAATCCGCAATATAAACCCCATTCAGTTTTAGCAGGATCCAACAGCTGTCCCTTCTGACTAGACTAAATAAAAAAAAAAGAGAATCCAATCTTTCTTGTTTATCAGCTATTGTGTTAGGAGAGATTTCTAACACATTTTGTGAGACACTTTTTGTATTCTTATCA
>JANCOA010000053.1:12679588-12697228 GCA_024363135.1 Leptodoras oyakawai
ACGGTGCTACCCACCGAAAGGAACAATATTATGTCCAGTGCAATCATCTGACAGCTTGATTTAACCACAGTATGTTATACTGAAAACTATAAGCATTTTCTTTAGTGTAGGTGCTAGATGTCATGCAAAAATATATTGGCAAGATACTAAAGAATTATCTTTATTTATTTTCAAACTGTCTTTGTTTTTCTGTTGCAAACACTTCTCAACTCTGTGCTTTTCATCATTGATTTATTTCTGGCTTGTGTTTAAAGGCAGTAGTCTTGACACTATTAGAAAACTCCATACTGGGCACTTCTACTTTGGAAAATTTGGAAACCTTGAAAGCGTGAACTACACACAGTTGTAGAAAAGTGATTTAAGCGTGGACGTGTAACCCATCCCTGAATACCTGCAACTTTTCCACATGTAATTATCAATATAAATTTTGGATTGCCTTACAAAATGTGAATACAGTCAAAAGTATTCTGACTTGTCTCTTCATTAGACACATTTACCCACCTTCTAGGTATGGAGTTACACACTATAACACTTTTTCAAACCTCCAGCAATACTGGTACACTTGATAACATACTACAGGTACCACGAAACACATACTACTGTGTCACTGCTGTGCTGAGAAGTTGGCTTTGGTGGTCTTTTTCCATTGATACATTTACATCACAATGAACATATACTGCATAATGTAACTTAAAACATCTCATACTCACATCCAATAAGCATGACACAGATAGAAAAGATCTTCTCTGAGTTGGTATTTGGTGAGACGTTGCCAAAGCCCACACTGGTCAAACTGCTGAATGTGAAATACAGTGCAGTGACATATTTGTCCTTAATGGAGGGTCCAGATTTGGGGTCACTGTAGTTGTAACGTTTTCCGATAGAAACTCCGAGATTGTCCAGCCAGCCAATCTTGTGCTCCAGATAAGGCTTCTCTACATTGCCAATGGCATACCAAATACAGGCCAGCCAATGGGCAATAAGTGCAAAAATGCACATGAGGAGCATAAGCACTGCTGCGCCATACTCTGAGTAGCGGTCCAGCTTCCTGGCCACCCGGACTAATCTCAGCAGCCGGGCTGTCTTCAACAAACCAATCAGTGTAGTTGTCTAAAGACAAATGAGATACCAGTTTAGAGGGTCATAATGGTGACATTGACAAATAAACCCACAGTGTTACAATGCAATCAAAATGAATTCATATCAGTGATTGCAACATTAGAGTGCATATAGAAAAGTATATTCTATTAAAAAAAAAAAAAATTACCAATTGAACAATGAAAATGTCAGAGAACATCACATTGGGTAAGGAACCAGTTCAGCACATGCAGCTATAATTACAGACAGATCTGTCTGTCTAAGAAAAAATTTCTCATGCAATCGCTTTGTAGTGGGATACCTGTGGGCCATATCAAAATGCCATATCATAAACCTAATCAATTTAGTTATCAAATTGACCATGATGCCTTTGTGCAGTCACACCAAAAGTGAGGCTTGTTTTTAAACACTGTAAGTGACTTTTACATCAGGTGAGAAAGAGAATGATGTGGAATTCTGCTGATAATGAACTCATTTCCTGTTGTAAATGTACAATTATCTTTAATTTGCAGTAATGTTTATTTTCCATAAGTAGATTATTTTAAATGTCGAGATGTGTGTTGTGTCTTTCAGCAGAAATGGAATCTTTTAATACAATTTTCCACGTTTTCGCTTTTTTTAAAAAACAGATTTAAAAATCATCAAATCAATCAAAAAAAAAAAAAAAAGAAAAATCAAACTTCACCTGTGATTTTCTGAACTGTATAGTAGAAAATGTCATCTGCTCATGTGAATGGTTTTCCACAGCAAACACACAATTACTGCAAATGGGTAAAATGGAAAGGTTGTACTTTGTAGACTCATTTGGCTAGCACTCCTATCTCTGTAGTGTACTCCCTCAGTAATGCCTTTGAACCAATGTTTCACTAATTACCAGTTTTATAATCATGTGTAATTATGGCCCATTATACAGTGCTGTCTATATGTTTTACCACTAGAGACCAGCACTATATCCACCGGTTCCCTGGCCATTGAAAGAAAAGAAAAGAAAAGAAAAGAAAAGAAAAGAAAAGGGGAAAGTAGTAATTGAATATCTCCTTTCATGGCTTTTAAATTGACAATATTTCCAACTTGGTTATTGCAATGTTGCAGAAAAGACATACATTCTAATTTGTGGAAGGTTTTGTTTCCTTCTGTAAACCCTGCAAATGAGCCCCTTGGTGTTTACACCGTGTTCTGTCTCATCTAAAACAGGCTCCAGCAACACTTTAAACTGGCCCCTGGCAGGAGATCATTTATTTACCTGCCAATTATATGGCAGCTCTACAAAGGGAATAAGTGTGAAGGTTATTTTTAAAGTTCATTTAAAAGGATGGGTCTGACAGTAAACCTGTACATTCATGTTAACTCTGTGTTAGCAAATGGCCTCCATGAAAATGTTTTCTATCTTCAGTTTGAAATGAATAGTGCGAGTAGGCAAATGAGTAGACAAATGATGTTATAAGGAAGCCATTATAAACTCATTAGCAGCTTCCACTCATAGTGATCCACAACAAATCTGCATGGAGTTATAGCTGGACATCAGCCGGAATACTGATAAACCACTCACCAGCAGCTTCAAGAATGAAGAACGAGTACTTGCATCTAAAGCCTTGAGCAACTTTCACCATCATGATATTCCTTAATCGTCTAATCATTATGTTTCTTTTTTCTGCATTTGACTGCATTCTTTACCAAATTAAGTACATTGTAATTAACATTATAACACACACAGGCAACTCCAGTCATCTTAAACCAATCCACTCCATTATACACTACAGGAGTACGCTGCTCTTGCGCCACTGCACTAAGGAATGCTTTCACGGGTCATTTCTCCCAGCTGCCATCAGACTGTACAACTCTAATCCATCTTTTTTCAGTGCATCATTGTTCATCTTTGCCTTGGACACAATACAGCCTCTTACCTTTACCTCTTATGTGGATAACTATAGATAATACTATTTACAAATTCTGTCCAGAAACTAATGAGAATGAAATTCCCATGGTTCATAGGGCTTATGCATGGAGATGGTGGTTCATGGTCTATTAGAGTGTGATCTCAGATAAACAGCGAGGCCCGTGTCATTTGCATTCTAGCCTTCGCAGCAAGCACCCAGACATTTGTTTTTTCATGAAACCCTGCAGAAGTGTCTCATCACTAGAACAATGCAAGCAAGTTTGGTGCAAATATTGGATCGTTTAACAAGAGAGCCCAATTTCCTGAACAGAGTGATCACAGGAGATGAATCATGGATGTTTGTGTACGATCCTGAGACAAAAAGATAAAGTGCTGAATGGTACACGATAACATCACCTCACCCAAAAGAAGCTCGCATGAGTAAATAAAAAACTCACAGTTCATTGTCGTGTTTGATTGGCAAGTGATCCAGATAAGAAAAGACCAGCACTTCAACACAGTAAAGAACATCCATAAAGCCATGACTGAGACTCTGAACACCCTCACAGTCTATGATTTCAATTACTGCTACCAACAATGTCAGAGGCGTTGGGAATGAGCGTTCACAAGGACCATATTTTGAAGGTGATAATATTCATTCATTCATTCATTCATTCATTCATTTTCTTGACCTCTTATTCCTTTTCAGGGTCACTGGTGCCTAGCTGGCAGCATAGGGCACAAGGCAAGAACAACCCTAGACAGAACGCCATTCCATTGTAGGGAACACACACTCACACACACACACACACACTAGGGTCACTTTAGAGACACCAATCAACCTAACGTGCATGCCTTTGGGCTGTGGGAGGAAACCGGAGTACCTGGAGTAAACCCACGTGGACACGGGTGGACAGACTCCACACAGAAAGGACCCAGACCGCCCCACCCAGGGATCGAACCCAGGGCTTTCTTGCTGTGAGGCGACGGTGCTACCCACCGAAAGGAACAATATTATGTCCAGTGCAATCATCTGACAGCTTGATTTAACCACAGTATGTTAACGAGCCACCGTGTCACCCTAGGTAATAATATTGTATTGCATTACAATATTCTCATTACTTTCCAGACCTCATACATAACCAATACACTGTATCAACACAATATTCTGTGCTTCTTGCACCTTAGCATAGGTACAGATGTATATTACACATACCTTTTACCGTAGGTTTGCTACTTTATATTATGTCTGTTTTATGCATAGGGTTATTTTTTTTAACCTTTACATTTTAATTTGCAATAATTTCAATTTTTTATGTCATGCCATTTTATCTTTAGTATATTCTTCCTTAATTCTTATGTGTATTATATTTTATATATGCTGGAACACTTTAATTTCCCCTTGGGATCAAAAAGGGTTATCTTGTATTATCTTCACTTCATTACTAGTATAGTTGTCCAAATCCAAACCATATGCATATTTGTTACATTTATGTACAGTTTAAAATGAACACATAATCCAATACAGACATGATATAAAACAAGAAAGTATCTTTCCACTGCTCTACCACACAGTCATTATGAGCACGCTGCTTAGCTCAGGTTTGTGGTGCCATTATCATCAACAAGATCCTCACCAACAAAAATATCCCAAGATAAACGGCCATGGTTTCTGAAAAACTCTGCTAATATTGTGCATTTAGTTAAAATTCTTAACACATTTAAATTACACAAATTTTAAAAGAGTAAAATCACTTAAAAAAGATAATGTAAACAAAGCAGATATGACATACATGGAGAGACTAGATATGTATTCAGGAATACAAACTGTATGTGTTGGGAAATATGTATTCAGATATGTATTCAGGAAAACAGTGTTGGGAAACAATGGCAAACAAGGTTTAGGATAAGGCTAGAGACCTAAAATCACTTCATGTAAATCCTGTAAATGAGATGTGTCCTGAGGCCACCTGCCATCTGTCTCTCTGTACTATACAAAACATGCACTGACCACAGACTGCACAACAGCCCCATCTGCCCAACCACATACCCAACGCATAAAAACATACACATAATGCAGACAAACAGAAACCAGTCCAGCAAGCATGGGCTTTCCTCATCTGAGTCCATTTCATTAATGGGAGGGGGATACAACAGCACAATATCCAGTACAATATACACACTGGAGAGTAATGTTTCTTATGATTACAATATGCTTACCTCACTCGGTGGGGTAGGGTTACAGTGTTCCCTTTTCAATAAATACAACTAAAAGTCAATGGGAAATCAATAAACAATACATCTTAGTGGCCTGACCCTTTCATGCAATGTATGATATCCATTTAGCAGACTGTTTGTCTGTTTTGGAGGATGCCGGAGAAGCAGCAGCTTTGCACAGTGTTGCATAACAAAGTGAAAGTTTGAATTCACTAGGTTTAAAGAAATTTGATGGGCAGGATATCAGACAGAAGCAGCATTGTCTACCACCTGGTCATTTCTCTACTATCTGGCTCTTGAAACAAAATGAATGCATTATATCTCACAGCCTCCACGTATCTCACTACCTTCTTCAGGTTGAGTCAATAAAGTAAACACATTAAAATAGCCTCCAATTTCCATTTGTTCTGTGCCGGGTGGAAACAGAAAGAATCTACATAAACAATAAACAAAACAACAGGAACAACAACAACACCCCAATCAGGAATTTATATGGAAACTGAAAGTAACATGCCTTGAGAACAATCCACAGTGTCATGGACTTTGTACTAAGAGTAAATTTATTCCCTACTCTGGGGCTTTATAATACATGCTGGAGGAGTAATATCAAAATTTTTGTTACAACTTAAGGTTATGTTATTTAGTCTTTCCCTGAAAGAAAAAAAGAGAACACACCTAATTGATTATTACATGTAAATGTACAGTAAGTGTTTTATCCATACTAGTAGCACATTTATCCATCTATAGACATCTTTCATGAAATAGGCCTATTCAACTGTTCAACTGACATATGGGCTTTTAAATGTATTGTAGAATAAATGCACAAAGATTTAAACACATCTATGACTACTTTAAATCAAGGACATGTAGATCCTTATTAACCTGACACAAGATTTTTTTTTAATAACTACAGTATGCATTATATTGCTTCACAACATTATTCCATAAAAGTGAACTATCGCATCAGCTGAAAATACATATATTCCTACATATATAAAGTTGGAAATTCATCTAAATAGAGTAGAAAAATGTACTTTTCAACATATGAAATAAAACTGTGTATATTGCATCAAAAACAGTACAGGCTTGCAGTACTTAATTAATAATAATTATTAATAACTAGACAGGTGCATTTCCTGAAACCTGAAGCAGTGACTTTAGCATCAGCACCATTCGCATGCGCGTGTGTGTGTGTGTGTGTGTGTGTGTGTAAGTCCATAGTTTGGGGGTGCCAATACTACAGGATTGTGTGTGTGTAAGCATATAGTATCTAGGAGTGTAAATACATTTGATTAGACTGGTCATAGTGTGTATGCAACGTGTTATTCAAGCAGAAGTACAGATGACAAATGATAATGGATAAGAATGAGTGTGGAGGGTAAACGGGTGCATGGATCCCATAGCCTTATACAAGCGCACCGATCCTGACCATGTTGGACGTTTTAGCGTTGGAACGATGCTGATATTTCAAAAATTGCGGCAGTTGAAATCCAGACAAAATTAACCCGAATAATCCTGACAGATAACAATAGTGTGATTGACTATTGCAATCACACTAATTATTAAAGACAGACTAATAACATACAAGATAAGGATTAAAATAAAAGAACTTCATTCTTTTCTCTTTCATGTAAAGCTAGAGTCACATACTACATAGGAACTTCAACATCAGTATTGCTTTTTAAAATACTCAACCAAGAATGATAAAAGGCCCCATCAAATAAACGTGTTACAGACAAACGTGTTGATTAAATAAAAGCTCTGCATACATTTTAATACTTTATATATCAATTAGTTAGTCAGTAACAAACTTGCTGGCATTTCTTCTCACTCTTAATAAACAACAGAATGGTAATATCTATATTCGACTTCTAAGTGTGTTATTACCTTATATTATCTATATGGGGTGGTTATAATGCACCGTTATGATGAGTCATCATGACTGACTGCTAAAATATCCTCAAAGACAAGCCAGTGTGCAGCAGAGATGGGGACTCGAGTTGTACTTAAGTCACACATACAGTGACTTAAGGCTTGACTTGAGACTCAAAAGACTTGAAAATCGACTTGGACTTGAGATTTGGGACTCGTGAACAGTCTTTATTTTAGTTTTTATTTTTTTGGTGCATTAACATTAAGGGAATATCTGATGAGCTAAGTGCCATTCGTACCCTTATTCTCATGTATAACTTTACATATGTGCTTAGTCATAGATGACATAACCATAAGAGACTTGAGACTTGTGGTCAAAGACTTGAGACTTGAGACAAGACTTGGACTTCTGATCTCTGATCTCTGGTGTGCAGGCTGACCTACTTCTGGCCTGTAAACTGCATGACTGCACTATCAAGGTTTGGTGATATTCATCTAAATAAATGGATATTATTAAGGAAAAAAGTAAGAATAAATATAGCCTTAGAGCATGATACAAATCCTCACTGGCCAAAAAAGTACAAAGCAGTCTGCTTATTTTTTTTATCAATATTAACAGCACATGCAATGGATACATAAATCCTCAAAGACAAATAAATGTACAGAAATAAATATCTAAATAACACAGCACATCCAAGAGAGAGCAGTGAGAGAATGTTAATGTAGCTGATGACTTACTTCATCTGACCCTGATCCAAAGATGAGCAGGTCGAAGGGAATGGCTGCGACCATGTCTATGAGAAACCAGCCCTTAAAATAGTGCACAGCGATCTTCCCTGGGTGGCTCACTACCTCCTCATTGGAATTTACATAAGTCGTGCGGAAGTTTATAAGGATGTCGATGATGAACATGATGTCCACCATTAAGTCGACAACATTAAGAGGACTGCAGGAGTAGCCACAGAGTCTCCTCTTCTGTTCCTCATGATCGTTCAACAGGAAGGCAGCAGAGTACGGGGTGAAGATGGCAGTGTAAATGACAAGGAGCAGAATGAGCCAATCCCACATGGCCTTAAATGGACTGTAGTGTAGGATGGTGAATTTGTCTATGCGTGGAGCCTGGAGCTTGTACTCTGGTAATACGTCTGCACCTAGTGACAACACCTGGACAGAAAAACAGAATAAAAAAAACATTATTTTTCAATGAAAAGAATAGGGTTTGTTAGGGTCAGATGCATGGCTATATGCAAACCAGAAAATGTGCAAGCTGCCAGTAGGAAACAAATTATCGGGTTAACTGATGCTGATTATAATACAACTGACGCTCAAATAAATGTAAATGATGTAAATGAGTGTGGCAGTGTGTGCTTGTGTGCATGACTCTGACCAGGGTGAAAATAAATGAATGACTGAATGAATGAGTGAATGCATAAATTAACAAATGAATTTCACTGTACTTGTAGTGAATGAATCAGTGAATGAATCAGTGAATGAATGACTGAATGCATAAATTAACAAATGAATACCCTTGTAATTGAAGTGAATGGATGACTGAATGAATGAGTGAATTGATGACTAAATGAATGAGTGAATGCATAAATTAACAAATGACATTCCTTGTAGTTGTAGTGAATGAATGAATGGATGAATCAGTGAATGGAACAGTGAATGAATGACTTTCCTTGTAGTGAATGAATGAATGAATGAATGAATCAGTGAATGAATCAGTGAATGAACGAGTGAACGGATTAATTAACAAATAAATTTCCTTGTAGTTATAACGGCTCCCAAGCCAAAAATATGACAGTGAAGCTGCATTTAAGGGCAACTTATTCGAGGAAACAAAAATGAGTTTAAAACTAAAGGAAATGATATCAGAAAAAAAATGCCAGCTAATGGGTTTATGTGGAAATGAACAATCCATCACTGCAATGTCATAAAGTGAAGTTATAAGTTATTATTTTAGAATAGTGTTATAATATTATTTATACATGCAAGGAAATGCAAAGGGATTCCTAGGTGCTGGGAGCTGAGATGGACACGGGCAAAGTAAACTGCTCTGTGTGGCCTCGCCATCACATCGCTACAATAATACAGACCAATCGTCTGGCTTGATTCTTCCAACATTACTAATCTAGTCTATGTACTACTCTACTCTGTGCACAAGCATTTTGACTGTTACTGTCAAAATCATTATAACTTCAAAATCATTATAGTATTTAAACTTGATTTTCTTAACTAAAAATTAGAAACTATTATGCTGTGGCGGCATTTTGCTGGTGTTGTTTCTCTTCACTGCAAACCAATACAAAGGTCTATTCAGTGACCAACTTTCAATTTTTATAGCACCTTCCTGGGAAGACAATGCCCCCATCCCCAATGCACAATGCACAAACACACACACACACACACATAGAGTATACATCTGCGAGATTTCTATCCTCATTTTCATCTCAGATATGATTTATGATTGTAGGAAACACCAATGAATAAAGGATACGGATGCTGCCACTTCTATCTTTTCTATTTAAGAATTCTATTGTATTTATTCTATTGCATCTATTCTATTGTAAGTACAGAGCCATGGAACAGATTTAAATTGCATCAGGGAGGTTTCATCATTTCATGACTACTGACAACATGTCTTTTATGACAACATGTCATTCCACTGTTCCATTGTTCCCTTGTTTCACAGCTTGAAGGAGTCACTCACTAAAACATTAAGCTCCCTTTTCTGCCTAAACACATTTATTTTGTGCAGAACTTTGAGAAAAGGAAGCTTCCCAGCTGCCCGTGTCAGGTTATTGCAGGAGTGAGCTAGGTTTATGTTCCTTGCCCAAGGGTACATAAACAAACAAAAAAAATCTGAAAGAAAGCGAAGCTTAAGTGAAATTTGGCTCTGGTGCGTGGTGAGTTCATGATTATACATATTGTGCTTCAGTTGAATTTCACAAACATTAACTGCTTGGTTATGAAAAAGTAACTATTTAGACCTATAATTTTACAATGATAAACCAAAACTAACAGGCAAAAAGTTAGGTTAGAAAAATGCTACAAATCATGCTGATTTGACAGGACTTGATGGTGACTTATGTCCTCCAGAGTTGGCAGATTCTTCACTGTGGGTACCAGGCCACAGATGTATGATAATCATTTTTAAAATGAAGGCTGACAATGCACTAACACAGTTGCAGGAGCGATTCTGGGATTTCTTCATGGTGGGTTGACATTTGTATTTTTTTTTTTTTTGCTGTATAAGCAACAATTTCATTTTGTCTCCAGGGCAGTAAGATTTGTACTACTTTTTCCCTGTCTCAACATTCATCTTTTACAAGGTCAGCAAGGGAGCAGATCATATTTTCAAACCCAGAAAGTTTGGAACTCATGCTGTGTAGCTAAGACTGACTGTACACCAGAGAGTGGGACTGTGACTGAGCCTAAAGCATAAACACTTACACAGACACATGCACAAATTACACTGACAAAAAGCAAATGAGGCAGCTTACCCTGATTAAGACATCATTAATTACTATGCCAACATGAGGAGAGCTTGTTTTGTGTTGCCTCCTCAGCATTTTTTATTCTCTTTCAGTAAGGGTTGATAAATAGAGCTGTTTTCTCTTATCTGCCTCTCACACATGCAGAGAGAATCAGTGAGAATCAGTCAATTCTGACAAGCCAAATGACGGAATCAAATGCCAAGCCAGATGCCTTGAGGTATAACAGTTGCATGGGCTTCCATGGAATATACTTGTTTTCCTGGATGTGCTTCTGTTTTTGCATTTCTCATTTCCCCCTACAGCTGTTTATGAAAGTGATACATATGAGAGAGGCTGCCATCTAATGCTCTTTGGTCTACGGAATGACTGTGGGTAACCAGAAGGACACTTTCCGCACTTATCTGCCCCTAGAGTGAATCCCCAATGTCTGTGCAAGGCCCTAAATTGAGTCTCCAAGCTACCACTGAGGGAAAAAAATGGAGGAAGGAATGAGTGTGTTCAAACTTTAAGGCTGCTAGAGTACTATTGAATTCTGTTCTGCCAGTATTGGGGCATATATCTGTGCACAGCAGTAGGAAATCCATCTTTATGCTCAGATGGTCTTTTGATGCATTGCAGTGTCAGAAAGAAAAAGAGAGAGAGACAGAGAGACAGAGAGAGAGAGAGAGATGAGTGTTGAATAATGGAAGAAAGAGGCTAGAGAGTTCTTAACTAAACAATAGTCTATAGTAGCAAAGTAATGGTTATATTCATTCTTACTGGCAGTAAAGCAATGCAGCTGGAAGTCAATAATTCTCTGTAAGAGGTGACGATTTACAGTGACAGGAGGGAAAAAAATTGTAATGACTTCTAGCCATTATTTCACAGCTGTCCGATTTCATTTCTAAACATCACATGTGATGTAAATAAGATGAAAGCTTACGCTTATCAACGCTTATTATGCTTACGTTTTCAATAGTTAATCAGTATGTGACAGTTTTTAACCGACTTTGCTATATACTGTACACAGGAGACATATGGGATAACATTTGTTCTACACTGGCAGAGAAAACATCAAGTAGATGATCAAATATAAAAAAAAAAAGCGAAATCAGCTGTTGACATTGAAAGCCAAATTTTACAATTAGTAAATATTTTTACTGTCAACAATATGCAGGAACAGGAAGTTGAGCACTGTGTTTTAGCCCATTTCATGATCTATATCTGGAGGAAATCTACGGTTATTAATATTTATTCGGTATAACAAAGTTGGCAGATTTGTATTAGTGACTGATCTAGCTACTGTAACTGTACACAAAGCTTAAAGCAGAGAAATGAACAGAAACAAAATTGTTATTTTTGCCATATTCAAACTGCCCTTGTGTACATGCTGCATGCATAACAACATTCAGAAATCTTGTCAAAGAGCCTAAGGATCAAAGATTCATGTGACTGTTGTGTTCCATTTTCATTTTTATCAAACAGCATGGGACTGTTTCCTGTTTACTAGTTGCCTATTTAATGGGCTACAGTAGTTTACATGAATTATACATGTACTATATTTTTAGACATGCGAAACATACACATTATTTATCAATATAAAAAAATTCTAGAGATTTTGATTCAGGCTTAGGAACAGTCAACATTATATCTTATGTTATATGTTATGTTATATGTGGTAATAGTGTATTCATTAAAAATAAATGGATAAATAAATAACATATCACTTTGGTCATGAGTCACATCTCTGCCTCCAAAAGCCTTCTTAGCACTATCATAGAAGAGAAATTATACTTTTGATTGACAGGAACATCAGATTAATCAGCCTGTTTCAACAAGGTGGGACTAGGCCTTCTCTGCTCATTGTAGGCTTAAGTACATCATCAAGCATTTACCGTGCTGTGTTTGTTTGATGTGAAGTGACTGTGTATGACGTGTACTTTAACACAAGCTTAGTTTAACATGTAGACCTTCTTGAAAATTGTCACCTCAGTTAGCAATCAGCTAGCAGTTAAAAGGCTGTGAATGACATTTACGGGTAAATAATTGTTGATCCAAATATAATGTATTGGGATAGTCTTTGTACTCTTCTTGTTACTAGTGTCTTATTAGTTGAGGGTGTTGCTTGAATAGGGTATAAGACAAATAAACATATGAGAGAAGCTGTGATTGGGGTGCAAGGCTAGGGTTAGGGTACGGGGTGGGGGGTAGAGGGTTGGTGGGGTGTCCAAAAATCCCTGAAATGCTTTTTTCTCTCACTAAACAAATCATTATTGAAGGCCTAGTCACCAAAACCACGATCAGCCACTGTACATACAGAATACTATATACTGAATGTATATGTAAGTGCTTTATATTATTCCAATCTGTATATATAAAAGTAATTAACACTACAACTCTGCCATGCCTCTCTACTGCAATGTGATGTACAAAAAGAGACAATAGCTGGGTTACCTGTGTGCCACAACACCATGGATCTCACCTGTGTGACTTTCTCAGTGACATTGTGTGTACGGTCTTTAACTTTGGGAGCAATGATGGTCTTCTCAGAGGCAGGAGGCGAGGGGGCTCTTTTGTCATTGTTGGTTTCAGAGAAGTTAAGTGCAATGAGGGGGATCTTGTTAATTGTAGTGTACTTGTTCAGGTTGGAGTCTGAGGTAGAGCCCAGCAGGCTGGATTTGAGATGGTTGAAAGGACCTGATGATTTAAAGTTGAAGAAAATAGTTAAGAGCATGGCAATTAGACTTACCCTTAAAAACACTGAAATGGAACTCATTAGAAGGATATGATCTCTTTTTTTAAAAGATGTTTTTCATGTACAGTCTAATTTTAATGGGACTTTAACTTTGAACCAAAGCATACAACGGCAAATAATGACATGATTTTGAAGTGTGTAAAAGACTGAAATGATACACTTAATACACATCAAAGTGTCATAAACAGTGTCATTCATGCATGCTTCAAAGTGATATATATGGTTCTGTCTACAGATTTGTAAGGAGCAGATATACAGCATTCAAAAATAGGACTGATTTCCATCAGACTTCATACTGACACATTAGTTTCATGCAAGGAAGTGAGAAAGGAAATGCCCTTTTTAGTCAATTCTGGATAGGAGCAAATGTTCATTCCTGAGTAAAGTTAAACGGCACATACACATAAAGACTTCTCCTGCACTAAATCACAGTCTGACCACAACCAGACACCAGGAACTCCTCATCCTTCCACATTCTGTCTTGTCATTACTGTATTAAGCAAACGCCTGAGGATTGATGTTTTGAGAAGTGATATCAGGCAGAAGCAATGAATCCCTGGTCACTGATTTTTTTTATAAATCCAATAGTAGAAGAGGATCTGATATTAGGTGCTGATAGGATTTATGCTGCATTAAGGCTATCATTGTAAGATGGTAATAGAAGTTATACAACATGGAAGAATCACACAATTACTGTCCTTTAAAAACATGCAACAATCAGTCCAAGAATGTAAAGCATTCAATCATAACACACTGTTACCTTTTAAACTGCGACCATGGTCTGAAATATAGGAGAAGATTGATCAGCCATCAGAGGAATAAATATTGAAGCTCAGCTTACCAGTAGGTTCTGTTTAGGATTGCTAATTCACTGTCTGAGAAACAATATTTCAGGGCACTACATCAATATTTCGTGGACTAAATTTTCCAGTTTTTAAACAAAAATGAACGCTTCTCCTGCTTTCGGTATTTATACAACTAAACACTTGTACTCTGACACAGTACAGTAGTTCTCCATGCTATATTTGCAATATTCTTATTTCTACATGTCTGAGTACATATTACTTTAAAAACTAGAAGAAATAATTGATCCTGAGTTTTTTTAGCACATCGTTGCAACATCATTGTCCAGCAAGCAGGTGACCCATGCTGTTTTGGGACCAAAAATTCACTTGTCAATGACAGGGCTTTCTGTTCAACTCTATGTCTCACAAGGCACATCTCACAACACAACCATTCTTGCAGCACAGAAGAATTAAGTCACTGGGCTTATTTACCTTCACTAGCGTGCCGATCGCTCAACAGGCGTTTGGAGTTGGAGCTGAGGCCTTCAATATCATGCACGGATGAGGCTCGTCTTCTGCTACACACACTGTCTCTGGAGATAGACTGTGCCAGGCATGTAGTAGACTGGGCCTGAGACAGGCTTGGGTGGTCCCACACTTGTTTCGGGGATGAGTGGTTGAGGGGTCCAGACATGCTGACTGGGGATGAGTGGGGACTGGAGCTGATAAGGGCCTGTGTGTCATTGGCATCAGCAGGACTGCAGCTGTCCTTGGTTAGAGACTGGAAGTCCCTCAAGGGCATAGATTCATTGCTGGCTCTCAGAGAGTCCACCATCACTGTGTCAGGGTCTTCCTGGGGCAGAGACTGTTTGCTGGAACCTAACAGGTTCAAGGAAGGCAGGCGGAACCTGAAGAATTTTCCTTTCCCTGGAGGAGACAAGGGAAAATATACAGCCAATATCAGGAGGCATAGCCTGCAGCTTTGGTGTAGCTTGAAATCTTAAAGGAATGGAGATAGATTTCAACAATTGCAGTGGAAAGTAGGTTTCTGCACAGACATGGAATAATGAGGAAATTTCTGGAACATTCTATTCAGCCATAAAATAAAAACATGAACCCGGGAAAAACAGATGGCCACTGTAGAGCCACAAAGACACAGTATATCTGTGAGCTCATTGTACATAGTATTTCAGTGTGCATATATATCCTGGAAGAAAAGCTAAAAGGAATCCAATAATATAATTCAGCAAGGAGGAGAAGAGTTTTGTAAAAGAGGGAAGAGTTTAATGGAAACTGGAGCAAGAAAATGAATGACATTTGCATGGGTCTTTAAATAGAAGGCATCATCTCTTTCCAGAAATAAAAAGTCATAAATTAAGAATGGATAGAAGGAAACCTTAAAAGTTGAAAAGAGTTTCTTGTAATGATCCTAACAGAGCATTATTATTACTGTATGGTCACCTTTACCAATTAGTAAGCCTATATTTGTCACATATAAATTAAAGTCAGGAATGTCTCTTGGAGCCATTTCTAAATTGCAGATTCCAAAATAATCAGTTCAAACAATTGTGTGGAAGTACAAGTAATTGGGAGGTATAGCCACTTGGTCTGAATTTTGCCATGATCTGGAAGAAGACCCAATCTGTCACTCTCAGGAAATTGGTTCAGATGGTCAGGAACAACCCACTGAGTCACATGCCTACCATGAATTGTAAGCTGCTGGAACACCAGTGTCAGTGTCCACAGCCAAGCACGTTTTACATCGCCATGGACTGAGAGGCTGCTATCCAAGAAAGAACCCTCTCTTCCAAAAGTGATCCCTTCAAGCTGGCATCATGCTTTTGCTGCCAGTGCGACTGTACTTTGTACAAAGTGAATGAAATAACAAAAAAAAGGAAGACGACCTCAGAATTATTCAGCATAACACCAGACCATCAGCTAGATGGTTGAAACTTGGATGCAATTGGGTGTTTCAGCAGGACAAACACACACCAAAGCTGGTTATGGAATGGATTAAGCAGGCTAATATTAAGCTTTTGGAATGGCATTCCCAAAGTCCTGACCTCAACCCTACAGAAAATATGTGGAGTGTGGCTAAAAGTTGTCAGAAGCTTGTTGATTTAAATATCAGTTTAAATATTAGTAATGATCATTTAAAGTATTAGTATTTTTTTATATATGTTTCATTTATTGTTGATGCTTTTAAATGGGTCAGTTATTGGTTTTTAAGGTTTTGGTGTGCATACTTTATTAAACTCAAACTGGTAAAAGCTTATTACATGCTTTAAGTGTTGAATTTTCAATACATGGTTATATCACCTATCAAATGACTATTTAACAATTATATTAAATCCCCCATTACTGACAGTATGATTTTCTTTTTGTTTGCGGCCCAAAAGATGCTTCTTTGTTAACCAACATTTACATCCACACCAGCTTTTTAAACAAAATAATGGACGCTTTCAAAGTATAAACATTCCCAGTCACTGTGTAATATTATAATCAACTTCTATGAATTAAAGCAATCATGCTGCTGTGTGTGATGCAGATAACTGGGTTACCAGGAAAGTAATACTGCTAGAAACTTAACAGCCACTTAGAGGCTAGAGTTTTAGCTCAGATAGGACATTTATTAATAAATAAAAAACAACACTATGAACATGGTTTAAGAGATTTTTAAAAGAATTTGGATCAGCTTCTGTGACAACCAATTATATAAAAGATACATAAAAAATGTGCTGGGTCCCCAAAATAAACACTACACCTCTGGATAGATGACAATTGCACATTTAATTGTTTTACTTCTCAAACCCTGGAACTATCCATTTTAATGAAGTTATGTAACTTACCATGAGTTGCTCAAGCTGATAGCGTGTCAACGAGGGAAAAAAAGCATTGACCCCAGGCGTTTGATCACGGACCATTTCAGAGTAGTGGAAAAGCACAATGCAGTTAGTTCTAGTTCACAACAGACTTTCAATGGAAAAGGGTTATCAGTATGGTACAAGTTTGACCAGTCTTTGGCTGTTATTATCCTTTCACCACTGAAGCCATTAACAGTTACATTAGATCTATTTTAATATGAGTTTTGTTTATCACAACATGATAAAAAAAAGTGCTGCTGTATTGAATGTCCCCTAGGTATTGATGATTTGAAAAGTGCTGCATTCATCATTTTCTTGATATTGGAAAAATGTATTGACTAAGGCACCCTCCAGAGACTTTTAACAGGGCCGCCCATTTTCTAAAGAAAGCCCAATGGAGAAACAGGGCAATTGTTTCAGAAATAGTTTTTGGTACCTCAGCAGCAGAAACAGCAGGCTTTATTATAGTGCTGCATGGTCTTCTTATGTGTTATTGTGATATTGTTATTGTAATATTGTTACCTAGTAAGTAAGTAAATTTAGTGTTAACCTTAGCTAGAGTAAACTATTATGTGTAAATTAGATTAAAATGTAAATTGTAAATTCCAATAAAAAATATTCATTCATTCATTCATTCATTCATTCATTCATTCATTCATTCATTCATTTTCTTAACCGCTTATTCCTTTTCAGG
>JANCOA010000053.1:12713202-12724849 GCA_024363135.1 Leptodoras oyakawai
GTGTGTGTGTATGAGCCCTACGATGGATTAGCGCCCTGTCTAGGGTTGGTTCCTGCCCTTGCGCTCAGAGTTGCTGGTGTGGCACCGGCTCCCCCGTGACACTGTAACTGGGAATAAGCGGTACAGAAAATGACTGACTAGTACACAAAACCATTCTAGGAATTTACCAATCATGGCTTAGTGAGGCAGGAGAAAGAAGGAAAGGTGCCAAATCTTTTCTGGCCTAATGGCCATAAGGCTCCCTCTAGTTTTACCAGACTGCTGCTGTCCAGGCCCTGCAGCCTACTTTCATTTTTAATCAGTTGCACTTCAAGTCACTGCATGAACTACTGAGTGACTAGTGATAAAAAACCACCATGTTCCAGGTTTAATATGCAGACACCTGCCAAAGTGCATTGGGCCAAACCTTCATCAGTGGTGTTTCCTACTGTGAGCAATAATGCATTGTGTTTTGAAAACAAGAACGCTGTTTTTTACTAGATGTTTTATTTTTTAATTCTCAGTGAATTAAACCTTAAACTAGATGCACTGGTGCATCCAGATTAGTGGTCCATTCACTGCTGCTTTTAGTCTAATCAGTGAGAAGTAAAAGAAAAGAAAGGGATGGGTGTTAGCCTTGGCAGCACAGTACAACAGATGGCCAGGATGCCTCTGGATAGCTTTCAAGAGGTTGCCCATGAGCTGACCAGCTTTGTTTCATATTCACCAGTATGGTGATGTTTTGGACAGACATATGCCCTTGATGAGATACCACTTCTCCCATCTGCCATTCATGAAAAGCTGTTTTGAGGGCTCAGTTAGAGCTGCTGACTATGGATGGGGAAGATAGGATGAATCTCAACTAGAGATCAAAGGGAGTAACAATCTACAGTACTGGAATTTAATTGAGATTCTGGTTTATGTGAATCTCACAAAAATGCTGGCAGACCTAATCATTCATTTAAAACACACTTAGACTTGGATAAAGAAAAGCATTGCGAATGGTATCCCACTTTGCATCTACAGTCAGTAAAATTTAAAATTTAAAGTCAGTAGGTTTGGTGGAAGGTAGGAGTTAGGAATAAATAAAAAGGCAGACACTTCCAATATACATATGCATCCTAGGCTAAAATGCCTCAATGATCGTGCATAAAGGGGTGTGTTGTGGATTGACAAGCAACATAATAGAGAGTTGAGCAGAGCTGTAAATTGGGCGGAGGGTGAGGGGATGATACCAGAAAAGCTGAGTAGACATGTGGTCTAAGGGGACCCTGGGGAATAAATTGTCCAAATGGAAAATGTGCACAAAGGAGTCTAGTTTATGCTGTCAATGAAGCCAAAATTTATACTAACCAAATATGTGCTGACTTTAGTACTGCTGACCCCACATTAACTGCAGACTATTTGTAGCAACTGCTTGTCAGGCATCAATGAGATAAAATAAAGATGAGACACAACACCTTCATGCATCACCAGCTGCTGTAGCAGTGTGTGAGACAGCAGCTGTTTTTCTAAATTTGGAGCAACGGACTATAAATCATCTTTCAAATACATAGACTACTAATAGCCATATCACATAAAATAATCTTCGGGACTTTGCAGATTACTAACCAACCATCATCTATCTACATACTATTGATCAAACACCATCCACCTACAAACCTACTAACCTATCATTTTTCATCTATGGAAAATTAACCAATCATCCATCAACAGATTACTATATATAACTTATCATGCATGCATTTATTAACCTTCAGAAACCTCCCTTCCCAGTCAGCGTCACAAAGAATTTAGTTTGGAAACACTAACCATAAACTGTCTATCAGGATTACAAACCAACCCCCTATCATCTACAAACCCCACATCTTTATCCATCTTTGGATTAGAAACCAACAGTCTTCTAACTACATAACATATATCACCCACCCTTCTTCAGATTAAACATCACCATACCAGTACCTAAACAATTTATTTTTCAAAATAATAAAAAAAACAGGCACAAACATCTAAAATATCCATGTACATGTATCTCTAAAGGTCTTGTGATATGGTTTTAAATCCCTCACAACCTTCAATCCTCTGCCAGTCGGTGCTAAACATGCTTACCTATTGGCCAAACCAAATACACCATTGTTTTACAACAGCAGCAGAGGTAGCCAAAGAGTCATCACTGCATACATAATTAATGCTGTCCTTTCAGGAGCAACCGTCCAGCTCTCATAAAACACACCTACTAATACTGAAGCAGCAGAGCTCCTTTAGTCCCCTACAACCTCCCATACCTGCCTCAGAACCATTGAATTGTGGTGAGGAAGGAACCTGGTCCTGTAGGTCTGGAGACCCAGAGATGAGGTCTATTAAAAGCCAACTTTGGTCACTACATGCAATTTGTCCAACACCAGTTTCCTGCAGAAGCATGCCTGTTACCAGCCAACTATCCTTTTATTTCCTACACGCACACGACACTCACACAGTGCTGGTGTCATCTTCCACTTTTAGAAGGCATTATATATTATTACATTACCTGTAATGCAGCTAGTCTTACAAATACCAAAGAGCAACGCAACTCATCAACTAAAAGCTATTGCAAGAGGAATCAGAATGCATGAATTAGTAATGATGAACACCAGTGATGTCAAAACGATCATTAACGGCTGTGTAACTAATGCATGAGGTGACTTCATAAGATCAAATGCTTCATGTGGAAAGTGGATGTTGCACAAATTCTAGTATGCTTCACTGTTTCTAGCAGCAGAGTAAAAGAGATGGACTGATATTGTCCTGTGTTGCTCTCAAGTTGTAGGTCTTTCTCTCCCTGTCTCAGAATTAGGAATATCAGGCAAGATCAATGAGGCCATAACACTCAAGAGAATCATCATTATTCCTTTCTCTCCTTGTCTCTGTCCATTTTTGCTCCTCTGTACTCTTTTGATCTCTTTCACTATCTTTCCTTTCTTTCCATTTCCTTTACATATCCAGTTATGCTTTATGCTTGACTGTCTCCTACCTCCATCTCTCTGTTCTTTCTGAAGCTCCAATTTATAAGTGATGAACCTAACATATTGCACCTCCTGGCAGCGTTTTGATTAAAGATCCCTAAATTCAAGCAACGTTTCTAGTGACTGCTGTCTACAATAAAAATGGCTGAAGAATCTCCCTACCAGTAACGGTAACCACTGTGATGGAAGACCTATTCTTCACTTTGACACATTGTATGACATTAAAACAGCTCATGTTTCACTCACAGATGATTGACAATCACCCCTACTGACCACAGTCATGTACTGAAGTCTAAGCATGAGAGAACAGAAGTGCAGTGCTGGCAGTGGGGATCGTCTCAGTGCCAGATCTTGTGAATGACAGCATGTCACATCTGCATGCGGGTTTGTGGGACTGAGTTAATTCAGTGTGAGTTCAGCAAGAATTGCAACAGCATCTGTCTTTCTCTCTCTCATCACACCCAGGATGGGCAAGAGAGCACATGGAGTACTTCAGAATGCAAGCAAGCAAGAAAATCCGAAAAAAACAGTGGAATTTTTCTACGAAAAACATTTGTACACCTGTAAGGATGTGCGATAAGGAAAAAGTGTACAGCACCAAGGTAATAATGGAAACATTCTATTCTAAAACAGTAGGGAAAAAAGAAGAATCATTATTTTTGCATAAGTGCTAAGATTTTTCTCAACCTTATGAGAAGCTGTGTCAAGGCCTGCAGGTGTAACGAGTCAATTAAGGCAGCTGAGAAGCTGACATCTCCATATGCTCTACAGCACCAAGTTGTCACTGGAGCCAATTACACACAAACATCTTCCTTCCCCCAACCCATGCCCTGGGATAGCTAAACAAATGCTGTTTCTATGTCTCATTGAAGGGTCGTGACAGCTTGCTAGCATGAAGAGCACACCAGGACAGACCCAGGAAGACTGGGAGTGTACCACAAGCCTGCCTTATCGCTTGAGTGTGCAAGGGCTTTATAGTAAGAGACAAGAAGCCTACAGTGCACACTCAACGATAAGGCAGGCTGTTGTGGTACACTCCCAGTCTTCATGGGTCTATCCTGGTGTGCCACTGATTTAATCTCAGTGACAAAGGAATTACAAAATTGATTTGCAGTAGGCTATTTGTATCCTCATTAAAATAGTGTTCAGAAGCCATGGGTGATTTCCAGCTCACAAAGAGAGAAAGAGTAGAGATTTATAAACAGGCTTTTCCTCTTTCTAAAGAAAATTCTCTGCTACTGAAAATATATTTAACCATAACTCGTGGTGGATCCAGTAGACTGGGAATAAGGCAGGAATACACCCTGGACAGGATGCCCATCCATTGCAGAGCATCATACACCCATTAACACACTCATTCATAACCAAGGGACAGTTTAACATAGCCAATCCACCTAATGGTATGTTTAGAAGGTGGGAAGAAACCAAAGATCCTTGAGGAAACCCAAAACAGACACATAGAGAAACTATACAAAGACAACAATCAGAGCTCAGGGTCAAACCAGGGATCCTGTAGCTATGAGTTTGCACTGATACCCGCTCCACTGTTCCCTCTCATAAGAGTATAATTTAGTGTCAACCTGCTTCTAAGATATTTTGCAAACAGTGACAGATTCCAAGCCTTAACTACAATGGAAGCACAATAACTAATGGTTCCATCTATCAAGCTGTAGATTCACTGTAACAAATATTATGCACTATATACTCAACCCTGTCTGTCTTCATTTCGCTGTCTCAAGTCTGAAATTGGATTACCGAACCCCCTTATTCATAATTCACATCTTTATGAATAGGCAGTGCAAGCTATCCAGCAGTACTGCACTCTCAATTGAATCCCATTACTCAAATATGGTCAAGTATTTGATGCCTTGTTAGCCACATGTAACACTCTGATGCAGTGACTCTTAGAAAGACTCTGTGATAGCAGTAATACAATAGCACTATAACAAAGCACAATCTTTTTTTCCCCTTTCTTACATCTCTCTACTCTAGGTGCTGTTAAATTGCAGTATTCAACAAAGAGCTGCTGTACCTACCACAGCCAGTGATTATACCTTCACTATAGTGCAATGTCTGTTTTCCTCAGCCTCACATTATTGTTAAATGTTCTCCCACTCACTCTTTCGATAAAATATTTCCTCAGCTCTGAAGCTAAGAGTAACTAATCCAGGGAGTAGATATGAATGAACCATTAAAGACACAAGCATATACATTTAGAACATTGAGAACCCTAAATGGTTATTTGGTTATCTCTATTGCTAACCCATTACAGGTTTAAAAAATGTTTAATTATGAGAAAAGGGGCTCAAATACAACCCATTTAGATTTAATTAAACATTAAGGATCACTTAAAGAATCCCTTTTCTCAGCCTCATGCTCAATGCCAGTGGATCACAAAGCATCTGACATAATTTGCACACATTTCTGACTTCAAGATCTTGTATATCAGTTGCTTGCTTCTAATAACTTTATGTACAAATTTGTGGGCCACAAATTGGAAGACAGTATCACAAAAGACAATTGTTTTAGTTTATTTGGCTTTTAAGATTGTAATATAGGTTGAAAAGAAAAGTTATCTCAGATTTTTTTTTTAATCCTAGAGTTTAGTTTGAAATGATGGCAAGAAAAATAGACAATCTCACACCTTTGCTGGCTAGGCTGTGGGAAAAGAAAGCCATATAGTGCTCATATGCTCAACACCAAGACCCTACAGACCATTCGCAATACAATATGCAATGCTTAATCAATATTTCAGTAGTTTGGTAACAGAAGCAATATTCTGTTGCACATGTGCTAACACCACAGACACCTACTCTGCAAAGGGGAGGCTTGCTGATGACAGATCCCGGTGTGTTTTGTTATATATGTTTTCAGAAGGGAAGACAAGACTGGGGTTCAATTTGTCTGAGGAGCTTCTGGCATGAGAATGGACACTACTTCCATTAGAGCTAGAGTTATCCTCACCTCACTGCGCAAATCAGTAAGAAAACAACCTCCTGACAAAATGAGGCATTATGAGATAAAATCAGAAGAGCATGGAGAGAGAGAAAGAGAGAGACAGAGAGAGACAGAGAGAGAGAGAGAGAGAGAGAGAGAGAGAGAGAGAGAGAGAATAGGCATAGTATAAAAATGGTTAGGTTCATTTCTGGGCTCTCACATTTTTGTACAAAGTGCTTGGTAATGATACTACATTACCACTGAAAGAGCTTTTACTTGTGAGACATTCCTTTCTCTCTCCCTCATCTGCCCTTCCTTTCAGAAGCCATAGCACTGATTCATATTCATCCACGGGAAGCAAAAAGGTAAAAAACATTCTCAAAATTAAATAGAATTGGTGACACTCACCATCTTTGCGGTGGTAAGTGATCTCCACCTTGCATTCTTCAGACCCCAGCAGAGCCTGGGCCACCTGGGTAATGGCGTGCTGCGTGGTTCTCTCTCCATGTAGGAACTCGCACGTGCAGGGCCTCTGCATAACGTCTGGCCGGGAGAAACCAGTCATCTCACAGAAGCCGTCGTTACAGTAGATGATTGCGCAGTTCTGGACACGAGCATTTGCTATGATAAAATTTTTATCTGAAGAGAACATGAAAGTAATGGTCATTGTTTTTGCATAAAATACATATATTAAATATATTAAATACATATTAAATTCATAATACATTTCTCTGAATTTTATCACCTGATTAAAAAAAAGACTTTTCCATCTGATTATGTGTTGTAAAATGTTTAAGGTTGTAAAATTTTATGTTTTCTTATTACAGTTCTCATTCACATTTCATGTTTTTCATTCATTTGAAATGGCAACATTAGCCTTTCTTTTGCTATTCTGCAACAATAAACTGTTACGTCCATGGCCACCAGAGGGCACCAGAGGTGTCCAGTGGGAGAACTACAAACTGAAACTACAACTCCCACAGGTTCTGCTTAATTGGTTACACCTGCTGGTGGACATTTTGTAACTCTCGTTTAGCACGCGCTGGGGAGATAAAAAGACAGCTCCAGATCTCCCCAGTGTGGATCAACACTACCATTTAAAGCTTCCTCGCATTCCTTCAAGCATTGTATCTGCCAAGCACTTCTACTAAAGTTAAGTCTTCCTCTATGTCCCCTCCCAGTATATATATATTTATATATATATACACCTAGCACCTACTTCACTTGCCCTTCGTTCACTAGTCTCTTCTTTGTTCTTTGCCACCCCTAGTCTGCTCTTTCCAGAGTGTGGCATTCATCTGCCCATAGTCTCTCCATTTGGACTTCTTCTGAGCCTTGGACTATTTTGGTTTATGGTTTTGCCCCTTTGTCTCCTCTCTTGTCTCCCACATTCTGTGCTGTTTGTCTGGTTGTTTTTTGGACTCTTTATAACTGACTGTGTAACCTGCTGTGTTATAATAAATACTAAACTGTGCTTGACCTGTGTGGGATCATTGCAGGTTGATCCGCCTCACATGGAGTCAGCAGACATGCAACAAATACATTAGACCCTTTTACACAATACACAGCAATTGGAGGAGGTCCTCACCACCATGCATCACTGGGAGGCAGGTACTGTGAGGCAGGGTGTCCAATCAGCCCCATGTTGCTGGCACTTTGCCAGAGCGATATCATGGCAAGCCCGAAGGGTGCAAGGGATTTCTCCTCCAATGCAACCTGTTTTTCACACTCAATGGAGGACTAACGGATCAACAAAAGGAGTTGGCGTAGAGCCTGGACACCCTCGTCTCCACTGCCATAGCCTTGGACAACCTCCTGCTCCCTATCCCTGAGGCGCAAGAAGGAGGAGGAGCCTGAACCCATGGTCCTGGAACCCTTATGTCTGTCCAGCCAAGAGAAGAAACAGAGAGCAGGACTTCGTCTGTGCTTTTACTGCAGAGAGAGCTCTCATGTCGTCAAGGAATTGTCTGACCAGGCCTTCCACTACTTCACACACCAGGGGTGGTCAAAGAAACCACACCAAGGTACATGTGGTGAGTAGCGATATTCCTCTGCTACTCAGTGATTTCACTGTGCTTGTCCAGATCACCTGTCCAAATAATATGTAATATCAATTTATAATATCTAATATCAAATATATAATATCAATTGTGCCATCAACCTTCTACCTTGCAGTAGCCCTCCTCAAAACAAAGTTTATGCCTTGTCTCTTCCTGAACAACAAGCTATTGTAGAATACATTCAAGAAGCCCTAGCTCAAGGACACATTAGATACTCCTCATCTCCTGCCTTGGCAGGTTTTTTTTTGTTGAGAAAAAGAGAGGTGGCCTCAGGCCCTTCATAGATTACTGAGGGCTCAACAGGTATCCTTACCCCCTTCCTCTAGTTCCTTCTGCCCTAGAACAACCTTGGGGAGTGAAAGTTTTTACCAAGTTTGACCTTTGTAGTGCCTGACCCAGTCCTTCAGGAACTCTTCTCCCACTGATAATCCCACTGTCAACAGCTGGTTCCAGAAGAGTGAGAGGATCTGGGCCCTCACCCACCAGCAACTATCCCAATCTATTGCCAAGATGAAAAGGACGGCAGATAAGAGGCGAGGCAGCACCTCCATTTACCGCCCTGAAGACCGCATATGGGTCTCAACCAGAGCCTTCATGTGCCCCACAAACATCAAGTAACTAACTCCTAGGTACTTTGATCCTTTCCCATTGTTAAACAAATTCCTATAGGGTCCAGATGCCACATCACACCAAGGGTCACCCTACTTTCCAAGTCAACAGACAGGGTGGGCTGCAGTACCTGGTAGCCTGGGAGAGATATGGCTCTGAGGAGAATTCCTGGATTCCCACTGAAAACATCCTCAACCCTCTCCTCATCCAGAATTTCCATGCCAGGTACCCCCACAAACCTGCCCCAAGCAAATGTGGGAAACCCAGGAAAAGAGGTGGCCATTTTGTAACTCTTGATTAGCATGTGCTGGGGAGATAAAAGGACACCTCCAGCTCTAACCAGCACAGATCAACACTACCATTTAAAGTTTCCTCATGTTCCTTCACACCTTGCATCTGCCAAGCAGTTCTACTAAAGTTAACTCTTCCTGTTTGTTCTCTCACAGTGCATATATACCTAGCACCTAGTTCATTTGCCCTTTGTTCACTAGTTTCTTTTTTCTTTATCTCCCCTAGTCTGCCCACACCAGAGCATGGCAATCACCTGCCTTTAGTCTCCCCGTTTGGACTTCTTCTGAGCCTTGGACTATTTTGGTTTATGGTTTTTGCCCCTTTGTCTCCTGTTTTGTCTCCCATGCTCTCTGCTGTTTGTCTGGTTGTTTTTTGGACTCTATGGACTGCATTGACTGTTACCTGCTGTGTTATAATACTACACTGCGCTTGACTCCAACCTGTGTGGCTCATTACATAAACAGGCAGGTCTTCCAATTGTGATTTTTACCTTCCACAGAAAGTTGTATATTAAATGCGCTGACATGATATCTCTTTCTTTATGTATTCTAGGAAAGTCAGATTAATGATGAAGGAAAAACTGTTAAGGATGATGAGGCACTACCCACAAGACACTGTCAGTGGTGAATAAACCTTGCAGTTCAACAGTGAAGTGTTTAGCATAACATACACAGTGCCAATTTAGTACAAGTTAGCTGGATCTATTTTGAAACTCAAAATTCAAACAAATGCAGCCCATCCCATGAATGCTGCCTCTAAAGCCACACCTCCAACACACATACGTGTGCTGGTTAGAACGCCTAAATGCTACTCCAAGAGGGAAAGCTTTGTAAATTGAACTGGTAGGATGGTTTGCCAACCCTGCTGGAATCCCTGTGTACCGTGACGATAAAAAAATCTATTTATACTTAACTTTACATGAATAGTGAAGAGAGTTTGGCATTTTGACTATTAATATAGATCTATTGCCATTATATTACACAGCAACCTTAGAATAGATAATAATAAAAAAAATAATAATAAAAAGGGAGTCTTTTCCGCCTGTCCTGTCCCTTCAAGACGTTAATCCCAGCTTAGCTCGCAGATTCTGTCTTTATTGCCTCCGTTCTCTGGCTGCTTATAAACCCTTAAAGAGGGGTTGTTGGGATTCAGTGTATTTCAGGACCTTGGTCAGATACATTACTAAGCAGGCTTCTCTTGCCATCTGAAGAACCCTGACCTCTCAGAACTGCAAAAAGATTCATTGCCTTGAGTCCATTCCATTCAGCCAGCTTTCAAAACCTATACCGTTTATTTTGCAACACACTCTATATAACATCGAAACACACACACACACACACATCAGTGAGCATGGTTTAAGCAATTGTGCTCCGTCTAAAACAATTTGCATTGGAAATCGCCTTTCCAAATGGTATAACGTCTACGTTTCAATTCCCGGACCTCACCAAGCACCGTCCAAAACACAAAGACAGTACTGTGAAATGTTTCTGCGTGGTCAGTTTGCGCTTAGTTTCATTTCACCTTTGGGGTTGAACATATCTAAACCATTAGATATGGTATGGTATGATCATACACAGACGTTTTTAAAATGCATGTGTATGCTATATCCTATAGTGATTATATGAACCCAGAAAACCCTGATGCGCGCATCTCAAGCTATCTTCACCAAAGTTCCTCGCATTACTTCATTTCTAAATGGGCAATCTAGATAAAGAAAAAAACAGACGAGAAGAAACAATAAAAAGGAAAGCCAACACATGCTTTCCTTTTTATTGTTTCTTCTCGTCTGTCGCTTTTTCTGCCTTTGTGGTTGAGGCTCATTGTGTCCTGTATTAAGCTGCTCAAATTCAATAAAATTGCATACGCGAATAGCAGATCGCATGCCTTACTACCACTCTATTTACATCCACTCAGCTACTTTAACAAAACCAGCAAATTACAGTCGTGCCCACTTTTCAACCCGACCGGATGCTGGGATGTTCCTGTGAAATTTCACAGAACATTCCGTTCCCCAGTTTAATACTCACTTTGTCCCTCGAATTTTCGGATTATTATTCCCAGAAATGTGTTTTGCGGTGCCACATGACCTCTTCGTACAGGCATGATTAGAAAAACAGTCAGTTCCAAAAGCGCTTTTGCTCCTAAAAATACACAAAAGTTAAAGCCAGTGTCAGATCACGCTCCTTTGGTGTAGAAAATCATGCTAGCCTTGAGCTTCCCAGTTTCATTAAACACGGTGGTAGAGAGCCGTGCAGTGCATCCAGGGCTTGAACTTTTCGCGGATACAGAGAGCGATTGCGGAAGAGAAAGCTCGGCTTGGATCTGGGCTGAGCAGCAGCATCGCTTTGTGTAGGTGTTCTCCGTCCCTGCGCGATGAGAACGGGTGCATGAGTGAGGCTCCAGTGGCGGCGCTCACACCTCTGTACAGGCTTCAGACACAACGAATATGAGGGAGGAAGCGGAGCTTCTACGGATCGAGTCTCCTCCTTACACACACAGCGAGGGGAGGAGGAGGCTCGGTGTACTGTCTGCTCTCATAACACTGCCCTGTGGCCGCTGTTAGGAAGCATAATTCCACACACACACACACACACACACACACACAAAAACTAAGTGCAAAGATCCTTCCTGGATTTAGAACCATGCCACTGCTTTATAATGTTTCTGTAATATTTTTCCCCATTAACCCTTGGTCATGTCAGTCAGTCATTTTCTGTACCGCTTATTCCCAGTTACGGGGTCACGGGGGAGCCGGTGCCCAGCCGGCAA
>JANCOA010000053.1:12792520-12802520 GCA_024363135.1 Leptodoras oyakawai
ATGAATGAACTAGTTTTGATGCCTTCAGTGAGAATCTACAATGTAAATAGTCATGAAAATAAAGGAAACGCATTGAATTAGAAGGTGTGTCCAAACTTTTGGCTTGTACTGTATGTTTCTCCAAAATACCAACATAAGCCTCCGCATCAATGGTATATGCAGGTCACCCATGCTGTGGGCACTGATGCTCTCTCATGCCATTACACATGCTGGTTTTTGCACTTTCTGTTGTTTTCACTTTCACAGTCTGGATTTTCTTTTTCATCTTTGGCACATAGAATCTGACATATTTTCCCCAAACAAGCTGAATCCTGGACTCATCTGACCACAGAGCACGTTTCCACTGTCTTTCAGTCCAACCTTTGGTCTCAGCTTTATTTGTATGTGTTGCAGGATTCACATTATATAGTTATTTATATTTGCAAAGTACAATTAAGTTTGTAAGTGAAAACATGGAAAATGTTTAAGCTATTTAACAAATTACAGTTTTTAGTTTTGATTGCATTTTTTTAGAAAGTGTCCCAAATTTTCTAGAAATGGGGTTTAAAATATATTTTCATTCATAATATAATTCATATTATAAAATAATCCTAATATGAATTTTAACAGCAGAGTGTGAAGGTTCAATTAGAGCACAGTTTTGCTCAAAATATTGGAATGCACTCAACATTATTCAAAAGAGGAAAAATTGTTGGTGCACGTCTTGCTGGCGCATCTTCATACTGTGATGTATCAAGAGCCACGGTATCCAGGATAATGTCAGCATACCAGGAAACGTTTTCCACCACCAGCAACCTGGCCACTATCCTGCAAGAAAAATGGCTTAAAATCCCTCTGAGACCACTGTGCAGGACTTGTATATGTATATGTATTCCCAAGATGAATTGATGCTGTATTGGCTGCAAAAGGAGGCCCTACACCATACTAATAAATTATTGTGGTCTAAAATGTATATATATATACAGTATATACATACATACATACATACATACATACACACACACACATTACACATACAATATAAAGCCCAAGTATCATCTGGGATACACTGCCTCACTCCATCCAAATAATGATCCAAATAAAATATTTTTATTAATCTCTGCACTACCTGACTATCATGTCATGTATCGAGAGAAAATGGATTTGGAATAATGCACTGTGATATAATTTAAGGGATGCTCAAGGAAATGCAGCATTTAATCTTCTTTAATGCTCTGAAATGCTTTTCATCAAAAGGTAAAAATCAATCAGTAAATGATTCAGCACAGGAAGAGTGACCTATGCAGAAGAAAAGGTTCAGACATGAAGCTCTCAGCAGCAGATCAGTAATTACTTACAGTTTAATCACCACCGAAACAGTTGTCCTTGTAATAGAAATAAAAAGTCATAAAAGAAAAAAGAAAAGAAGTGTACCACAAATATCTAGCACACTTCAGAACGGTGTATTCGTTTTAATATGTAAATCCCTTAATGCACATTATATATATACTCTATGTGAAAAACAGTCATCTGTAAAGGACAGGGTGAAATGACATAAATATGAGCATGGAAGTAGATATCTTGACAAAAAGGAAGAAAAAAAACACACCTCCCATCGTCATCTCTTCATCTGTGGCTCTGATAACCTTTGTGTTTGTGATTGTGCTGGAGCGTGTTGGCGGTGTCTCTGAGGGGAACCCTACTGAATTGCATCCATTAGGAGTGGCTTCTTTTAATGTGCACGACTGTGGAAATGACACACAGCCGATCACAAATGAAACAGCGACAGGCTCCAAATGCACCCAGTTCCCCAGTGTTAATTGTACAGCAGCAACCTACGCACAAAACATCTACTACATAATTATGCCTTCAACATTGAAAATCAAAAGCATTAATGTCGTATTTATAACAAAATGAAAGAAGAACAAAAAAAAGACAGCGATAAAACAAACTGTACTTATGGTGTGCAGTAAATTTTGGCCAATTCATAATAACGAGTTGCCTTTCAAGATAATACTTGAGGAGTGAGGAGTGTTCTGAATATGCTAAAAGTACGAGTTTAAAGGGAAAAAGTGATGCATATTTATTGTAAATAAACAAGTGCACTAGAAGTCTCCATTTTGAGTAGTTCATTGTACATCATCTGGCATGGTGTATACACTGGTATTAGATAACTGATGCTTGCATACGCCAATAAACCGTCTACCTCAAATAACTAAGGGTTAAATGCCAGCTAGGCTAAAACCTCAACCTTCGACTTCATGGTCACGGTCTCTGACCATTACTACGTTACAAAGGCTAAAGAAAAAAAGATGCCCTTTCATACAGCAGTTTAACATGTGTGCAGTTTAACAGACTGTTCAGCTGTATAACTGAAAATATCTACCACCTAGACATAGCACCTGGGTGTGGAAATCATTTAATAGAGTTCTGATTTTGATTATGATGGACAATACTGACAGAAGGATGTCATTTGAAATGCAGGAGCAGATTCGTTGCTTTATTGCTTTTATATTGCATTGCTGTTGAATGCTTGATTCTGATTGGTCAGAAGGTGATTAGTCTGACTGCAAGGCTGCACATGCACTCGTAAGGCATTTTATATCTGTAGTAGTGACTTGTAACATGTAAAAGGATGTGTAGACAGATACTCAGAAAAAAAGGTTTCTTTTCTTTCTGTGAGCTCATTTAGTATTTTTAGAAGGAGACTCCAGTGTCTGGTTTATGGTTTTTCAGAAAAATGACTAGTGCTTTTTTTGTCTTAATAACCAGATGGGGTAAGGAAATGAATGTTTACATAATTTTTTTTCCTTCGACTGCTCCCGTTCCTTGGTGTCTCCACAGTGGATCAAGTCCGCATCTTGATCTGGCACGTTTTCTGTCGGATGCCCTTCCTGATGCAACCCTCCCACTAAGCAAGTTTTGGGAAACACTATCATGGGCAATTCTGTATATCCGATTCACTTAACTTGCATGTCTTTGGACTGTGGGAGGAAACCGGAGTAGCCAGAGTAAACCCACGCAGACACAGGGAGGACATGCAGACTCTACACAGAAAGGACCCAGATCGCCCCACACAGGGATCTACCCAGGACCTTCTTGCTGTGCGGCGACGGGGCTGCCCACCTAACCACTGTGCTGCCCTAACTTTTATATCTAAGTGATATAAATAACTAACTTATCTCTCAATTTGAAACTAGATAGAATAAAAAATATGGTGGGTTGTTAGTTACTAAATAAAAATATGGTTCATTGACACATTGCCAATTTAGCTGCAGCAGCATGTCCTGTTGTGTATTATTCCTTAGAAGATTTGACAATAGTCAGTAAATGTAATTGCTAATTGGATTAGATGTGAACTTAAAGATATGTTGTGCAAAAATGATGAATGTTTATTGTGCAGTGTATAGGTCTTCCTCAAGAATTCCTTCTCTCTCATGCCAACTTTGCATTTTAATAAGCTTTCTCACACAACAAATGACTTGTGAATATATAGCCATGAGGTTCTAACGTGCCTCATTTGTAACTATTTGAATGAATCTGTGCTATGTAGCAAGCAAAAAAAAAAAAAAAAAACAGAAAAAAATTAAGAAAAAAACATACACATACACTGGAATTTCCAAAACATGATCTTTTATTATCCTTTGCCCCTATGAATACATGAAAATACATTTACGTTGACTGCAGATATGGCAATACTGTACATACACACACATAGAAACTTTATGTGGTGTGTTTCAAAACGTTATATCAACAATGTACATTAAGTACACATATGTGCGAGTGTAGCTCATGTACAAATACAAGATATGAAATGTAATTACATTTCATATAGAATTTCATATATAAAAATGCACACACTTAATGATAAGTGCACACACACACACACACACACACACACACAGACATACACACATTCACATGCACACTACATTTCACAAAGGAGTAAAGCGATTTTATTATAATCCAAAAACTGAATCTGCATTTTAGAGACCTTGAAGAAGACCTATACAGCCCACAATATCCTTTACCCATTGTGGGTTTTTTTTGTAAGTAGATTACAAAGTGTTTCAAAGTTACGACTGTGTGCAATATCTTTACCTCAACACTCTCTTGTGTCTCATCATTTGCCCAACTACTAAACCGCTCAGTGTAGGGACAGTCTTTCTGAGGTAGACTGCTCAAGTTCAAGGACAAGACGTTTTTCCACTTTTAGATTTTTTTCCCTTTTTTAATATTTTTTTTGCCTTTTATACAAATGCATGACATTCAAAAAAGACAGAACATAGGTACTACATGTGTGTATGTAGCAATGAGGTAGAAATGGTTTTAGAGATCAATGTCTGAAATAGAAAATTGATATGACAGCAACATCTAGAAGAGTGCAGAAAAAAATGCAGGGTGAAAAAAAAAACGTACAGGGACAGAAAGGAAAACAAAGCAAAATCAAATGCTTTGAGATTGGTTTATACATTGAGGAAAAAAATGTGTGCTTTAAACATTTTCATTGCATTTTCCACTAATGCAGTCTTAAAGTAAAAGCTTTGTCATCAGCAGTACTCAGGGGCTCCACAATAACCTCCACATCACAAAAGATCTGTCCAGATTTCAGAGGGATGTCGAAGAAGTAAATGCTGGTGGATCATCCATGTAGCAAAAAGCTAATTAATGATCCAAAAGGATTATTTACAACAGGAAAGAGTGGCTCTGAGCATCAGTGCAATTTGACTTGAGTATGCACAATATTTTATTTTGTGTGTATATATATATATATACACACATAGGTCTTCATTCGTCTGTTGAAGTTGTACTCGCTTTGGTGCACAGAAGACACATTCAAATAATAAAGTTTAACCCAAGAGTGCATTTGAGAAATGAAATGTTATCATTTACTGTAATGACAGGACCATACCATAATCTGAAGGTGTTCTCCTGGACAGACACCAAACATGCATGACATCTCAATATGTTTCTTCTTAATCACATTAACAATCCAGAATGGCAAAATAATTAGCATTTTACAGCTGCAAAATACACTATAACTTCCCTAATATGCATGACTGGTTGCGTATGGATAAATCACATTGTTATGCATGAAGTGGAGGAAATGTTAGCTCCAGCCGCTAAGCACCATTGACAGGAAAACACTGCAGTGTCGAAGTAAAAAGGGACTGTGCCAACATCTGAGAATGTATGACATCCTCAATAAGCATTACGTAGTAGATGCATGCAGTAAGGGCCTAGGATAAACACTGAGGGGAAAGGGAAACAGGACAGCCATCCACTCAGCATCTGCTAGATTCTCCTTGCAGGATTCAGCCCTGCACCACTCCACTCACTACTGCTTCAGAAAATGACAAACATGAAATGCTCACAGAATAAAGGAGGAGGGGGGCAGAGTAAACAAAACAAACACAAACATACATTCAACACAAGGCCTTCTTTGACTTTTCCTCATGCACTGTAAACACAGGTGCATGCTTGTCTCCAGTGCCCCAATTGGTACTGCCCAATCATGTGACTAGCGTCAACCGTTAGTGAAGAAAAACTGTAGAGACAGGAACATAAAAAGGGGAGTGCAATGACTGGAGAATCATGCCCTCAGAGTGCAACACAAAACCCAAGGAGCATGTGTATGGAAGGAGGCTGCGCATGTATTGTGAGAAGAAGAATTGCACAGACAGTGTCAGTCGCATTTGTTGATTCTTTTGAGCAGCTTGCTCTATAAGCGAGCTTTTTCTCGTTGAGCGAGCCTTGGAGAGTTTAGGATGTCGAGCTAGCCTCTTTAATTTTTGCTTTGAAAGGAAAGTATGAACTGAGGTAGAAAAGAACACAGGTTACACATGATCCTTCAGGATTGTTAAGGGTATGACACACAGCAGCAGAACAGGGTTAAAAACAATACTTACAAATAACCAAAGTGTTTTGTCCCCTAAGTGTAATATGTGGTGGTCTTTGTAAAAGTTTGGTTCACCTGCAAAAAGTCTGCCTTTTCTCTTCATCGAACTGATACATGAACATCTAATTTCACAAAACACAAACTGTGTGGTCCCCTGCAACTTCTCTTTTGTAGCTAAGGCTCTGAATTAACCTTTGATTACATATGCACGACAGAGTCAGCACTGTGTTATGCATGAGGACAGGGTGCTGCATTCAAGACTGCCACAATTCAGAATTCTTCATTGTTCCTCCCTCTGTTTCAAGCTACTCACAATGGAATTAATATTTACTTTCAACTTCAATACTTGACAAAAGAAGAGGAAAAAAAAAGATAAACACATTATTTTCTCCAAACTGTCCAGAAATGGTCTGGTTACATTCATAGTCATATCCTTGTCATGTTTTAATCAGTTGAGGTGAGACTTTTAGCTCAATGCAAATCAAAATCCAAACCCAATATGTAGTGCTTTGACACAATCTTTTGAGGTACTGTACAAATCACAATCACTTTCCTGAGTTTTGAAGAAAATTAAAATTAAACAAACTCCATAAATTAGGGTCCAGATTACAAATGCCACATGAACTTCTTACACCCACAAAGGGCCTACAGATCAGACTCAGTTGAGGAATACTGTTGTTTTGTTATTTTTAGTCTCAGGTTAAAGCTTTTTATATTAGCACATGCCACCAATGTCGATTGTGAGGCAAACCAACCAAAATACAAAATAATAAAGCACCACTTCAGGCACTTAATAGCAACAGAATCTCAAAAACAGCAGAATGATATTTACACACAATGAAGTTTGTCTTTGTGGTAATTTCAGTGACAGTGCACATCAGTGAGTGACGCTCAGCTTCAGCAGTGTTGAGCCAAATTGTTGACTTTCTATTAGACTATGTGCAAAGGGCCTTATATGGACTTAAGCATATCTATGCATCATACAGGTCTTTCTGAGTGTCATTCCAGATGTAATTTAACGGTCATTAGTAATACCCACTCAAAAGTATATAGTTCACCCAAAGAATTCTGAATTGTATTTTCTCCCGACAGGAGGAGAAGTCACCCTATATGATCCCCTTAAGCCCCATTTCACTGACTACAACCAAACATTTTGTTCCACTCAGTGTATGTGTCCAGTTCTTTCTGTGATATGCTGGGTTGGATTTTGCAAAAGACATTTTCAAAGTCCTGGTAAGACAGCGGCCTCATCTGCCCTGGTATGATTCCGGACAGTTCTGTGCCAGGCATGCTGTGCAAGGGTCCAACAATGGCTTCCTGGCAAAGACGCACCAGGTCCAACCCCGAGAATCCCTCTGTCCGCTGGACAAGCAGTGCCACCTCTTTGTCACTGAGGCAGTAGTTGTGCTGGGACAGCACCTGACTGATAAGCTGGTGTCGTGCTGAAGGGTCTGGGAGTGGGATGAGCAACCTCTTAACAAAGTACCTACGCAGACCTTCATCAATTTCCTCAGGCTTGCTAGTGGAGCAGATTACCAAGACATGGTCCTCTGTCGAGCTGAGCACTCCATCCAGTTGTAGGAGAAGTTCACTCTTGATACGATTTACTGGGCTTTCCTCACTCATTTGTGTTGACAACAACAAATCTACATCACTGACAAATATTACTGAAGGTTGCCGGCAGCGAGCTACAAGAAACGAGGCCTGCACCACCTTCTCACCCTCCCCCAACCACTTACTAACTAGTGCTGATCCACTGAGCTGGAGGAATGCAGCACCCAGCTGGCTGGCCACACAACGTGCCAGCAATGTCCGCCCAGTGCCCTGAGGTCCGAAAAAAAGGATGCTGCGTGGTAGCGGTGCCAGGCCACTGAACATATCTGGCCTCAGGATTGGCCACAAAACCTCCTCTTTAATGGTGGCCTTGACCAGCTCAAGCCCTACAATGTCAATCCAGTCCACGGGGGGCATCTGCTGGAGGACCTCAGTGGTGACCATCTCCACCAGGCTGGAGTCACTATTTTTCAGCTGTTCCTCAGCCGGGTTACCACTTGAGGGAACTGTGCCAATGGAATGTGGCAAGTGCTGCCTGTGCTCCTCATTGTGCTCACTCATAACAGGTGAAGTGAACTTCCCAAAAGACTCACCTGATCGCACTGACCCCATGGAACCTTTGGATGCTCCGTACGATGGAGGGGTGATGGCTCTGCCAGACTGACTGCTGAATTTACGCTGTTGATCTGAGGACATTGGCTGCTTTGTAGGCTTAAATGGCAAAGATGAGGTGTCAGCACTTCTGTCAAATCCATTCCCTCTGCTTGAGTCAGCAAGGTTGCTATCTGGCATTCTGTACATAGGACTTTGAGTTGAGCGCTGCTGGTTGTAACTGAAATTTCCATAACTGGAGTCCATGTCTCCTTGTCCTGTCATATAGAAAGCTTTTCTTTTCAGTGAGTTGGCTGAGCTGCCATTCAAAGGTGTTGGGGCAATAGGTGCATGGTTGTGGGACTGATATGAATAGCCGGGAATAGTAGAGGGGGGTAGTGGAGTGGGAGCTGCAATGCCTGAAGGCAAGTAGGCTGAAGGAGGGGGGGCTCCTCCAGGGCTGTATCCTGGAGCAACAGAAGCCTGGGGGGGATACCCTGTAGGAGGGTAGTTATAACTGGAGAGGTTAGGTGAACCTGCATTATAGCTAGGCACCAGTGTTGGCGGAGGAGGAGGAGGGGGTGGAGGCGGCTGAAGGAGCCCACTGCTGTGCAAAGGTGAGGGATGTGGGGAAGGCAGGGCTGGGGTGCTTTGCCCACCACTGTAGGTAGAATGCAGGTAAGTGCCATTGTAGCCACTCGCAAACTCCTGAGAAGGGATCCCCGAGTGCAAAGCAGCAGGCGTGTGGCTCCCACAACTGCTACTGGAGTAGCTGGGTTCACTCAGGCTGCTTGCCACCCCTGACGAGCTGCCAATGTTGGCTGCACTGTCCGTTGGCGGCAAAGCAGCTGGCACTACAGCCTTGCTTGCAGATATCACATCTACGGTGCAGTTCATTGGGTAGATGCCTTCTTGCCATACTTCGCTTTCGGACTTGCGTCCATTCAGGAGTCCTGGGGCACTTTCTGAATATGAGCACAGCAGTGCCCTCTCACTGGGACCCTCCAGGATCCCAGAGTACTTTTCAGCATATTTCTTCAGGAGGTTGGAGGCAGTGAGAGCAGAGATGTCATCGTTGGCCCAGGCATACTGGTAGGTCCTCTGCAGGTGCCCGCGATATGCCTCAGCTTTGTGGGCTGGGGAGCGGGTCGTAGAGGAGATGTCGAAGTGCTGTTCTGCCCACTGCGCATGCTCTGGGGTCCACTGCATCTTTAAGCCTAAGTATCCAAAAAACACATAGAAAACAAACACCAATGTCAGAAACGTGATAAATAAGGTACAGAGGACAGGATCAGCAAAAGTTTTGTGAAACTCTGCAGAATCAATGATCCAATACATGATTGCTTTTAAACAGAAAGAAAAAAAACAGCAAGAGCAAAACAAAATATTACTTTCCAATTCCTACTCTGGAGCTCACCTGGAGTGCAGGCTACACATCACAGGCCCTGCTGACAGTTAGTATCATACGAGCAGTGCGGATTTGGGCACCAGCACCTGGTTAGCACAGTATAATGCACCTTGCACAGACCGGAGTGACACAGACATTGCAGGTCACTCTATAATCCAACTCTCATCTAAAGCAGTCCCAGACAGTTTCAAATCTGCTTGGAGGAGTGCAGCAAAGCAATCTCCCAGGCAGCGCTCCGCTGCTTTCATCACACAAACCCCACAGCATGGCATGAATTACAACAGCTCTCTGTCTGCCTGCTGCCTCCTAAAGCACTGCTGGCTGGAAAAGGGGAAAAAACATGCCTCTCTTGTCTTTTCTTTCTCTCTGTCTCTGGCTCGCTTACATGCTCTCTCTCACTCTCTGTCTCTCTCTCTCCATTTCTCACTGCCTCAGTCTCTTTTCAGCTTCTCTCTTTTATTGCCTCCAGGGCTCAAAAGCCACCATCAAGTTTAATCCCAAACTCCATCTGCAAACACAAGTAGCTACATATGCTGTCATCTTAGACTCAGCATGGGATTATCAGAGAG
>JANCOA010000053.1:12830800-12841745 GCA_024363135.1 Leptodoras oyakawai
TTTATTTATTTATTTTATTTTATTTTATTATTTTTTTTTTTTTTGTACGATGATGAAGTTAGACAGTTCATTTCCAGCTGCAGTCCATCAGATGACATGTAACTGCAATGCAAATGCAAAATATAGCCATAATGCTGCACCTCAAAAAGCCAAGTTATGGTATATTTATTGCACATCTATTAGCAACTTTGCTGATCCTGACAGGGACAGGAACATACCCCATCGGTCCAAATAGCACCACGCAGGCTGCATATTAAGGTGGCAGGCGGTGGGGTAATACCGGAGAGAGAGGACGGGAGCAGTAAAAGCCAGGGTGAGTCAGGGTCAGCGCTGTGTCGGTGAGCACCACCGCTGAAAAGTGCTGCTCCACAGACGGCTGAGATGAGATAATTACATTACGGCTCATCATTAGCGCCGGCTGCCTCCCCCACCGGCCAATGCTGGAAGCCTCCAGTCAAAGCTGAGAGCCAGATAAGGGGCCAAGAGCGTAGCTACAGACTCCTGATGAGGCTTCTACAGCCACTTTTAGCCATAAACTCCTTGACTTATTAACAGGAGCTAACATCAAATATTCAAATATACTGAAATGTGATCAGGCTCAACCAAACCTCAGGACATGTATCTTCCAGAATATTTCCTTACACATTTATTCTTCCCGTCCAGAGATCGCAAATCATCCGGCACATCATCCGAATACTAGTGTACACCAGTCCAAAGGTCAGCCCACTGCCTTATAGCTCTAGCTGGCTAGCACTAGCTCAGAGCATTTCAGCCCTGCTAGTGGATGCTAACCACTAACCTCCCTGTGAGGCTTTGCATGCTTCAGGCCGATCCCCCTCTGTAGGTCTGACACCGTAAACTTCATGGCATTGTACCAACATTTCCTTCGCTCATTCCTCTCCTCCGCACTCGTATCAGCGAGCTCTTGTGTGCTTCTGGCTTTCAGTCCTCCAGACAGTCTTCACACAGCACCTCTGTATCGCATCCCGACTTTTCTACGTCAATCCCTGGCCCTGTGCCAAGCTGCCAGCCCGTCGGGCCCCCACCGAGGATGAATGGAGCGCCGGGAAGTTAGCAGAGCGCTGCGCCAATCGTGCACATCTCCCTATGATCATCATACTAATTAAGATCCAACTGCTTTTATGTGATCTTTAGTAGTACATCAAAATATCAATTTGAGACAATTAGCTGCTGAAAGTGATGACTCAATTCATCATTCCTGAAGGATTTCGTTTTTTTTTTTTTGCCTGCCAGTGGGAGGAGGGAGCCAAAATATTGGTGCTCACATTCAAGCACATGAATGTTTTCTGTCATGCATATCAATGGACAATTTTTCTCAGAGGCTAATTTCAATGCATTAATTACAATTTTATGTTCTCATTAGATGATATAATTCGCTCTCCAAGCTGAGCTCAGAATGACTGATCTTCTCAAGCCATGTTTTTTTTCCCTTCATGTCTTTGTGTAATTTACAAGGCTTCCGATGAATTTAAATGTCAAGAAACATCAAATAAATGAATAGGAGAGAAGGGTTTTTAGCACCCTGTAATAAAAGCGCACTCCGCTTGCTGGAAGGAAACAGGTGACTTTTTGCACTGCACCCTTTAGACGGTAAGGGACAAGAACTAATTTACAATTTTACTCAATTAAAACCATCTACATCCGCATATATCAAGGACATAGAGAGGAAGAAAATGGAGAGATTCAGATATATTATTTGGCCATGTATAAGAGAACTTTGAGTGCATGGAAAAAAAAACAGTAGTGTTGCAGTGGATTTTTACAGGCTAAACGTGTAAAGAATTGTGGATCTTTGTGTGATTATCATGGGCTTTTTTTATACGTTTTATTTTCATATCAGTGGCCATAGAAATCAGCACGCCACGGTGAAGGAGGACTGCAAATGCACGTCTCATTTTTCAAGGTTGTTCAGTGATAAAAGCACGTTATTGGTGCAGCGGGAGACAGCCAAGACAATCCATCTGCACCGCTGATATTCTGTACTCTATACAAACCGCTGCTCTGCTGTGGCGCAGGTCTTCCAGAGCTGTGATCAAATCGTTCAATTTCACAATTTACAGAAGGCCAAACAAGCAACAAACAGCACGAAAATTTCCACAACCTGCTAGGAGCGATTTAAAAAGGCGACCACCAGCGCAAGAGCAAGGGTTAAAAGAAAACGCTACCTTAAATGAAAAGCAGTGATAGAAATTCACGCTGCCCTCTGATCAGACCTGAAACAGCCGTGGCATCGTTCACCGGCTATCAGAAAAATTCTGAACTAGGTTGTAATGTTATTGCAGACCATAATGCACAAATCCTTTATTCACCACAGGCAGGACTTACAGCTACTCAACCAACCAAACAAAAACCTGCTTTCACTGTATGACAACGCAGAAAATAGTTCAACTGTTTAGACGTCCAGATTTTTCCAATGACAATGAGACTAAAGCAATAGAAAAATGTAAAAATAAATAAATGAATAAATAAAATAATAATAATAAAATAAATAAATAAATAAATAAGCAAATAAATACATAATAGGGCACAGGCAGGACTTACAGCTATTCCTAAAAAAAAAGCAAAAATGATTGCAAATGATGAAATGAAAAAAAAAAGATTGTATGTTAAACAGAAAACAACTGAACTGTTTAAAGTTCCAGATTTTTTGAATGACAATAAGACTAAAGTAATGCAAAAATGAACTAAAACTAAACAACTTATTTAACAACTTAGTTAAAAATAATAATAATAATAAAAAAATAATAATAATTATTATTATTACTATTGATGTTGTTGTTGTTATTATTATTATTATTATTATTATTATTATGTTCCACCTCCTAACAGTTCCACTACACTGTCTCTCGTTTTCATCTCTCTCGTTTGTGACTCCCTACCTGCCCCTGAACTAAAGAGCATAAAATTCTGCCTTCATGGAGCCCATTAAGAAGGAAGTTTATCATGTCTAATTAGAATGTAAACAGAGAAATGAAGACGTCAGTGATTAAGCTAGATGTCTACGCTCCTGTCACTGGGGGTATGCTAATTGCTCGTATAAAACTGTGAATGCAAGGGAATGTTGAAGAAGGCCACTTTCAGTGTATTATGACTGAACCTCATCATGGCCACCTGGGTATCAGCGATTCTAAAGCGTTTCCCAGCAGACGCTCTAGCGCTGCTTTGCTGCGCGACCAGACAGAGATCCGGTGAAGGGCAGCTCATTGTTTCAGATAGCAAATAAACCGAAAATAAACCGAACGCCGCGGAGTGCAGACGTGTCTTATGTTCACTACTAATGGACTACAGCAACCGTGTGAAGAACACGAACTCCTACCTGTGAGCAAAATAACGAAAAGCCCACCGGTTTGTTCAGTTTTTGTCCCTTAGACGTCTAAAATGACACGTCTGCTCGTGTTTCTGGGACACGTCAGGCATGACCGTACATGTTGTGGATGAAAGTCAGCGAACAATCCTGCTTTAGTTCTAAATGAAACTATCATCTGTTCACTATAAGCCATAACATATTAAAAAAAAACTGGTATGTGAGCAGTTCAAAGCCTGATGTCAGCTCAGTGTGATTGCTGCGGTTATGATGCTGTCAGGTTGTGTTGCCTTGGCGATGCGTTGTAATGAATGGAAGTCCAGTGTGCACGGCAACATATTTGCGTCGATCTGTCAATCATTGTTACTGCGGCGGATTTCAGCGTTTCTCTCACCAGCCGCGAATCGAGCCTGTGATCGAAAAATGCTAACCAATATCACACACAGATCCCCCCCACACACACACACACACCCACCCACAACCCTCCCCACACACACACATGCACACTCTCCCTGTCTAGCTTTGTTTTTTTTTTTTTTATATGTCATATGTGATATGTGATGTGAGCGAAAGTTCCTCACTCAGATTAGATGCAGCCTATTTGTCATGTCCACAAAAGCAGTTCCCTCCTAAAACCGTCCACAAGCCACAAGAATGACCAATAAACCTATTGGCTAAATCTTTAATCCCAGATTTCTGTCATTATTTATTCTCAGACTATGACAGGCATTCCATTTTTTTGTACTATATTACATTCAGCACTGAATGATTCTTAACTTAAAAAAAAAACCAGATGGTTAGATTCAAACGCAGTCGGGTTCGTAGACTCATCAACGCAGGGCAGGTGGAGTAATAAATCACCACAAACTATTTACAATAGTTGCATAATGCAGCCACACCACTGCAGCCATATTCCATTCCATAGTTCTGTTTAGGTAAATAGAAATAAAAAAAAAACTGCAAAATGAAATGATGGTTCAAATGTATCTGTATTGACTGATTGTTTTGATCAATTTCTGGAGAGATTAGCTGCGATCTCAAAGCTGAGAGTTTGACGGGTTTTACAGTTGGGTGCTAACTGGCATTTAGAGGAGCGCTGTGGAATTTTCACCATATTTTCCCTTTGGCTCCATGACTCAGGACAGCATGCAAATAGGAGCTGGGGTGTCTGGGTGTCTGTATTTAAAAAAAATAAAAAACAAAAAACATGAGTTCACGTATACTGTCAATCAAAATGAGAATAAAAGGGGGGGAGGGAGAGAGAGGGAGAGAGAGAGAGAGAGAGAGAGAGAGAGAGTATGGAAAGAAAAATGTGGCAATCCAATGACCAATATGTGTCTAAATAAGCGTGTGTGTGTGTATGTGTGTGTGTGTGTGTGTGAGAGAGAGAGAGAGAGAGAGAGAGAGAGAGAGAGAGAGAGAGAGAGAGAGAGAGAGAGAGAGAAATGGGGGAGGGAGGAAGCAGAGGGAGCATGTCAAGGATTTGAGGTCCTTCATCTCTGCAGCAGAGCATACACATCTCTCAGTATAGCAACAGACAGCTGCAGCTCCTTTCTAACGTGCCCCAACTTAGATCATCGAGAGAACTGACAGCACTCTCCGAAACGCACAAAGATAACACAGCCAGCTGCCACGGGAGAAAGAGAGAGGGAAAGACAGACAGCCAGCGAGAGAGAGAGAGAGAGAGACAGTGAGCGAGAGCGAGAGAAAGAGAGAGAGAGAGATGCAGGGGGGCTCTCTCTGTAGAAACGGGATTTGTATTTGCATGTGTCTCTCCCTGAGGGGTTTCCTTAGTTTTTCCTGATGAAAAACACACGAGACAACATTTAACATATTTGCTTAAAGATGACAACCCGCTACTGATTTCATTCGAGCCAGGCTTTTGTCTCCAATGAAGAATGGTGTTGGGGGGGTATGTGTGGGGGGGTGCTGAATGAGGTTTGTTACAGAGACTGACAAATGTATCCGTCTGTACAGATGAGTGTTTCATCAATTTGAAACAGGCCCCGAGATCCCCCAAGGTGCTCGTCTAGCAGCAAGCCGACTTCTTCTCCAGCTTCCTTTAATTGTCACCATTACACCGAGATAAAAACTGTCAGTCTCATTTATACAAACAATCCCAAGAGGACCGCGCCGGTTAGACACCCAACCCGTTACACTGTGCCAGATTTTTCCGGGCACTGAGGGTTTAGTCAAACCGCTGACAAATGAGTACAAAGAGGCATAAAATCACCGCTAGCAAACGAACACCTAGAGAGTGAAATCTTACTCTGTAGGAGTTAAACCGGTAATGCGTGTGTCATGTTGAATTTATGGATGCGGAAATGTCAGATCAAAGTACCACAAAACTCTGTCTACTTTTCTTTTTGAAAAGCAATAACAAGAGCTAAACTTCACTTCACTTCAAAATGTATGTTTGAGCAGTATCTAAATAAAACTGATTAAGTGTGTTTAGTTGCAAGGAAAGTTGTTAAATATCAGTTTGTGTGTCAGAAGATAATCATCAACTAGTTAACAAATCAATCAGCATGGCTTCCTTTAGACCACAATATTTATATCGCATGCCACTCATATGTCCCCCTGTTCAAAACTCACACTAACGACAGCTCAATTACAATAATCTATATGTTCATTTTTACTTAACTGCTACTGTTACTACAGCATGCATCATCACGATTTACAAGAAAATTTGTAAATAGAAATCACTAACTGGAATTAGTGAATCCTTGATGGCTTTTGCATCAGCTGCAGTATGAATTCTTTTCTGGTTTTTCATGCAAAGTAATGCAGATACTTAACCTATCCGACTGCACTATTATTTTAGGAAAATGCTAAATATATAATTATATAAAATAGCAATATAATGAACAGATCGTTAAATTCTAATTTGAATCTCATATCAAATTAGCCTCAGACTTAAACAGCTGTTGTCTTTTGTTCCTGTTAAAATGAGTAAAGAAAATTCTGAAAAAGTGTGAATAATTAAATAACAAATGTTATGTAGAGAATATAAAGTTATTAGTATGATCAAACTTGTGTGTGTGTGTGTGTGTGTGTGTGTGTGTGTGTGTGTGTGTGTGTTTCCCTAAGGCTGCGTGCTCAACACGAAACACATCAAGTTAAAGAGGGTGCTGAAAAGGGGAGGGGTCAGCATCTGTCATCGAGCACACCACAAAACTCAACATGAGGTTTCATGTCAACACACACACACACACACACACACACATACATGCACCCACAATAAGGAATGAAGTGTTGTCATTTTGGTTAATATGCTGACAGGCGCACCTGGGGGTTAAATCAGAAGTACTGGAGACCACCGCAGCTTTTCCACATATCCTCAACTCGCTGTGTTAAAATAATCAGCCCGGCCAAGAACCTTTAAAAAAAACTACCGCCGCAAAAGCTGAAACTAAAATCTGTCCAAAACGCTCCGGTTACATGCTGGGTGAGAGGAGCTGATCGAAAAAAAGACCTGCACAAACGACCACCGCTTAAATAAGGCCACTTCTGCCCTGATCAAATCAAAAGCAACAAAACAATGACCTTAAAGCAACTTAACATTTCTATCATGCACAGAATACAGAAAACGTACAGGAAACAAAAAAAAAAGCCATGAACAATTTCCATTCTGCTAAGAACACACAACAGGGGGAAAAAAAATCACTTCAATATAATAAATGCTTGTGTAAATGTATATGTAAATTTCCCTACTGATGGATCCTCAGCGATAAAGAGGAGTTGAAAACACACTTCAAAGTGTTTTAATTGTGTTAAATGGAAATTCTGCTGGTGTGCACATTAACTGACTTTTCATTGTTATTAAAAAAAAAATACACTTTCCGGGAATAAAAAAAATGTTTTTGCTAATGGTTTAATCTTGGCATACAGTACTAGAAAGAACAGAGTTAAACAGAAAGCTGAGGTGTGCTTCACATTGCCCACAATTCCTCTAATAATCTGTGGAAAAGGAACATTTCTCAAATAATTTTTCAAACAGCATTACACCACTACCTAAACTTGTTTGACACGACTGGACGTAGCACACGCATGGAAACAAAGAATGTCTGCAGAAATAATAACACATAACCTATTTAAAGCCAGGTGTAATTAAAGATGCCTAGGAATGTCTAAATCCTAAATGCCAAAAAAATTGTAGGTCACTAAACTGCACAAGTTCTAGTTCTATACACTCGACTATACCGTGTACACTAAATATAACACACTCTGTCCTGCACTGCTGATGCACTAAACAACACGACCAGGCTGAATAATGCGTGGAGCTCAATTCGCCTAACTGTCCTTGCAAACTTTTCTCACACACACACACACACACACACGTACGATACGAGTAACACTAATTCACGTGACACATAAAATCATACCGATAATAATAAAAGCGATGAAATTTGCATGTGCACGCATACACATACACACCATAACATAAACAAGGCTAATGTATAATTAATACATTAACTATAATGATTTGAAGTGTAACAGGACTATACAGGCCTGCAGTGTTTATAATAAACTAATAAAAAAAGACTAGAAAGAGTTGAGTTATATTTCATCTTAAACAGTTGGAAACGAGCGAGTAATGATCGGTAATGATCAGAGAGAGTTTAAGACTTCAAAGAAATGAAAAGACATGCAAAAAAAAAAAGGACCTAAACTCTGAATAAAAGTGAAGTTAATGTTAAAAACAACAACACAACATGGATAACTAGATCCATGATCCACTAGAAAACTGGATAGTAAAAATAATAATAATAATAGTAATTTTAAAAAATTATAATATGGCTGTTAATATAATAATAATGATTGTTTTTGTTGTTGTTATTATTATTATTAATGTTGATGGTGCTGGTCTTGCTGTTAAAGCAGTCTAATGGCTCTGTGGGGTTGTACTGCTGCTTCTCTAACGCAGCTGTAGTAGATAAATGACTTTAAACGCTTATCAGATCTAAAACACGCTTCGTTTTTTTGCCAGGCACTCAAACAGGTAACAATCTGTCACTACACACAGATATAATCATCATTTCAACCTGTCATGTATTCAGACCGAGACTACACACAAAGCTGGTGTACGAGGACATAACACACATTTGGAAAAAAAGAAAAGGAAAAGAATAGAAGAAGGAGAGACGTACCATCAAGAGCGCTGCTACTGATCATCTCTGCCGGGATCGAGCAGGGGGAAGCGGGGGAGAGAAAAGAGCAGAGCCGGAGGAATTCCGAAAGCCGGGGCTTTTTTCAGCGCGGCCACTTTTCCTCTGCGCGCTATCGGATTTCCCCTCACCGTGTAACCCGGGGGTGGGGAGACGGGGCTTTATTTCATCAGGTACTCATTTAACCTACATGCATATATTTAAGGAGGAGAAGGCAAAAGCAGCAACAAAAAGCTATTGGAGAGTTGAAAGAGAGAGAGAGAGAGAGAGAGAGAGAGAGAGAGAGGTGGGGAGCAAAAGCACACACATGAAATGAAGCTCATGTGAGTTTTCTCCCCGAGCCTCCTGGTCAAACTAAAGACTAGGGTTTGCCTTAAACCTGCCTTAAAGCCTCGGTGTGAGTGTGTGGTACTGCGCTCTCTGCGTGTCCTCTCACGGCTGTAGAAACACACACCACAGCCGCGCTGCTCCCCCTTAAACCCAAATCGCTCGTTTTAACCAAATGGCATAACAAACTTTATTTTTTTTTTTGCTAATATAAATAAACAGCCTCCTGCAACGCACTGACGTCCCTTTAGCCAGGAAAGTTCCTCTGAAACAATTTCAACCCCACCCCAAAGTCAGAGCACTTTCTCCCATCCGAGCCTGGAGACGCACCGAACTTCACCCGCCCGGGTGTACTTTGACATTTCACACAAATATGACAGAAAAACAAACAAACAAACAAAAAAAAACCAAAAAGCATATTTTGAAATCAAAATTCAGATGCATGTGTTTGGTGCTATATTAATAATACTGGTGATAATATTATTATTAATGATGATGATGATGTATGGACGCGATCCTATCCGGACAGGCGAGCAACGCGAGAAAGCAGCGAGGCGCTCCGCTCTTCCGTAGTCCAGCGTTTCTGTAACGGTCGCTATGCGGCTGAAACGGCAGCTTTAAGTCTTACCTGCGTGTGTAACAGGGGAACGGCGGGGGTCAGAGCGACATCGATCCGATGGGCTTGAGGAGGGACGACGGCTCGGGCTACGCGCGGGCGCTGGCGATCTGAAACCATTCCAAGTTAGTGAAGGGGAAGACTGACCACTGCCTCTGCCATGTTGGAATTTCAAACCCCAAACAGCTGCGCCGTGCAACAGCACAGCACGCCGCGAACTGCGCATGCGCCCTAAGCCGAGAGCCAAATTCAAAGCAGGAACGCGAGATGGGATGAAGTCCAAAGGCAGAGAAAGTCACACACTCTCTCTCACACACACACACACACACTCTGAAACAACAGCCCCGTTTTATCTGTCCACATTACTCGTCTGTCTTTCAATGAATTAACCGTCAATACAGAAGTAGTAGAAGTGGATGCATTATAAATGGTCAAATGCACAGCTCTGCACTCACAGAAATACACTATACTGACAAAAGTATTCACTCATCCATCCAAATCATTGAGTTCAGGTGTTCCGGTCACTTCCCTGGCCACAGGGGTATAAAATCATTCAAACATTTGTGAAAGAACCGCTCACTCTCAGGAGCTTAGTGAATTCCAGCATGGTGCTGTGATAGGATGCCACCTGTGCAACAAGTCCAGTCATGAATTTTTCTTGATATTAAATACTCCACAGTCAACTGTCAGTGGTATTATAACAAAGTGGAAGCAATTGGGATGACAGCAACTCAGCCATGAAGTGGTAGGACACGTAAAATGACAGAGCGGGTCAGTGGATGCTGAGGCGTATAGTGTGCAGAGGTCAGGAACTTTCTGCAGAATCAATCGCTACAGACCTCCAAACTTCATGTGGCCTTCTGATTAGCTCAAGAACAGTGTGTAGAGAGCTTCATGGAATGGGTTTCCATGGCCGAGCAACTGCATCCTTACATGACCAAGCGCAATGCAGTAAGCACATCAGATGCAGTGGTGTAAAGCACACTACCACTGGACTCTAGAGCAGTGGAGACATGTTCTCTGGAGTGACAGGTCATGTCTCTTTGTGTGGCAATCTGATGGATGAGTCTGGGTTTGGTGGTTGCCAGGAGAACGGTACTTGTCTGACTGCATTGTGCCAAGTGTAAAGTTTGGTGGAGGGGGATTATGCTGTGGGGTTGTTTTTCAGGAGTTGGGCTCGGCCCCTTAGTTCCAGTGAAAGGAACTCCAAGAGACACCAAGGAGCATACCAAGAGACTTTGGACAATTTCATGCTCCCAGCTTTGTGGGAACAGTTTGGGGACGGCCCCTTCCTGTTCCAACATGACTGCACTACAGTGCATAAAGACATGGATGAGTGAGTTTGGTGTGGAAGAACTTGACCTCCTGACCTCAACCCGTTAGAACACCTTTAGGATGAACTAGAGTGGAGACTGTGAGCCAGGCCTTCTCGTCCAACATCAGTGTCTGACCTCACAAATGCACTTCTGGAAGAATGGTCAAAAATTCCCATAAACACACTCCTAAACC
>JANCOA010000053.1:12922072-12940395 GCA_024363135.1 Leptodoras oyakawai
CCAGTGCACAAAGCAAGGTCCATAAAGACATGGATGAGTGAGTTTGGTGTGGAAGGACTTGACTGGCCTGCACGGAGTCCTGACCTCAACCCGATAGAACACCTTTTGGATGAATTAGAGCGGAGACTGTGAGTCAGGCCTCCTCATCCAACATCAGTGTCTGACCTCACAAATGGGCTTCTGGAAGAATGGTCAAAAATTCCCATTAACACACTCCTAAACCTTGTGGAAACACTCCCCAGAAGAGTTAAAGCTGTTATAGCTGCAAAGGGCCAACATCATATTAAACCCTATGGAAGTGTGAAGGCAGACAAGTGAATACTTTTGGCATTATAGTATGTAGCTTACATAAATGTATATAGTTATTATAGAATAATTGTTCATATATACACAACCATCTGGATGTCTTCACAGCAAGGTGAAGACCGTAGCAAAATAATTTGGTATGCAAAATGTTTAGAGTCTTTTGGTGACACAAACATTAATCAAGCTATGATTTGACTTATTTGAATTTTTGGGCAAGAATCTGTGAACCCTAACGTGGATCACAGAGTTCAAGTTTAAAAAGAGTAGCCCTAAAATCAGCCTGCTTGAAACGATAGGGTTTTTAGACCACTAAGGTTTTTAGACCACAAAAAGACCAAGGTGCATTTTTTAAGAAAACACTTGCAACATTATAAAAGCATCTCAGACAATAATATAAAATAATTGAAAATAAATACACTAACTAAAAAATGTAGTGTTGGTAAATTACTGGGGTATGAGAAGGAACAAACAACCTAGAAAATAATCAACCTCACAGTGATGACGGCCATCTGCTTCATTATAACTAAATGTTTAATTTCTTACATATAACATATTACAGTCCAAACACCATAATACTAATACATGCATTACTGTATTAAGTGAAATAAAATCTGTGTTTCCAGATTTTAGAGAATACACAAGCATCAGAGCTTCTCTATTGTTATATATCAAATATATTATGTTTTTTTGCTAGGTGCAGTGCTAGACATGGTACCCAAAGCTTCTATGAATTTAGGTATGCTAAGATTTCAACAAGTAACATAAGGCTGCATTTTTTTGCAGTTTATTTTTATATATTTATCATCACACCTGCCTGTTTGTCCCTTTTGGCCTTCCACTTTCTTTTTATGAGTTTTGTTTCTCATTGTCATGGCAGTTTATTAGTCACACCTGTTGCTTGTTATTCTTGTGAAATCTTGTTCAAATTCTCTGGCCCCATTTACACCTGGCATTAACATGCATCCTAGGTGATCAGGTCTCAAGCAGACAGCTCACACAAAGAAGTTGATGCCTGCAACACACTAAAAAAAAAAGGTGGGACAGAGGCATGTTTACCTCATCATGTTTTCTTTTTAACCATATGGAAATTGAAGATACTAATCTTTGCAGTTTTGCAAGTAGAATATTTGGCTATTCTTGCTGTATACAAGACTTGAGCTGCTCAATAGTGTGTAGTCACCATTATCTGATGCTCAGATTGCACCATTATCTGATGCTCATTATCTGATACATTTTCAATAGGAGACAGATCTGGACTGCAGGCAGGCCAGTCAAACCATGCTGTTGTAACTCCTGCTGAATATGGCCTGGCAGTGTCCTGGGAAAAAAATTTTTCTTGACATCAGCATATGTTTCTCCAAAATACCAGCATAAGCCTCCGCATCAATGGAACCTTCACATACGTATATGCAGATCACTCATGCCATGAGCACTGATGCACCTCCATGACATCACAGATGCTGGTGTTTGTACTTGTCTGATCACAGAACAGGTTTCCTCTATCTTTCGGTCCATCTAAGATGATTTCGGGTCCAGAGAACTCATCTGCTTTTCTGTGTAAAATTAATATATGGCTTTTTGTATAATACAGTTTCAGGTTACATTTCTTGATTCAGCTGTGGACAATGTGACAGTGATTTTCCAAAGTACTCCAGAGGCCATGTGGCTATGACGGTTTCTCAAACTGTACCACCTGTGGGCTCACACACATTCAGCAGCGGTTTTTGCCCTTGGCATCAACACATCAAGATTTATCCTGACTCCCTGAAACTTTTCATGATATGAAATCTGGATGCCGAAAGACCAAAATTCTTTGCAATCTTGGTTCACCACAAAGTGGTTGCTTGTAAAGACTAAGTTCTTGAAGACCTCACCTCTGGAAAAGAAAACTCTTCCAGTTTCTTTTTTGCCTCTGTCCCAACTTTTTTCAGTGTGTTGCAGGCATCAATTACTAAATTTGTTTATATTTAAGAAGTACAATTAAGTTTATCATTGAAAACCCTGGAAATATTTTGTCTGTTAAATAAAGCTTTGAGCAAATTACAGATTTTATTGCATTTTTAGAAAGTGCGCCAGCTTTTTTAGTAATTGGTTTCGTAATGTCAGGTGTGAATGGAGCTTCTGTGCTTCCCCTTTGTGTTTGTACTGTATGTGGAAGCTGGAGTCATTAGTGAAGGTAGTGGTGTAGCTGGGGGTGTGTAGAAGGGAATATTTTATGACTGTTCCAAATGGTTATTCAGAAGTGGTTAAAATTGCACACATAGCTCTATTTTCCCCTTTCTGAGGGGTAGATCTGGTTTTATAAGGTTTCTTCCCCATTTCTAGCCATCATAAAGGTACTTCATTGCATGAAGGTTTATTGTAGAAAACTGCTTCTGCTACTGATTTTCAACCCAACATGTATGAATGTGCCGCATTTATCACTTCATGTGGTAATTTCCTCAAGCCCTCCTGAAATGTACTCCTATTTACGCCACTGACAGATAGTAACATTGACTCATTTGAACCATTCATTAAAAAAAAGGATCTATTACCATGAAATGAACACGGGTTTTGGTTATCTTTCGAGGTTTTGCAGGAACTCTTGTAGTCATGGTACACCCTTGAAATGTTCATACCTGAAAATTTAAAATTTACTTCTACCTCTGAAATGCTATGACCCATCTCACAAGATCCAACTATTAAGCCATGTTGAAAATAGCAAAATTGTGATAATTTGCCATTCTCCCAGCAGAAACATCTCTAGAAGCTTCCACAGATGTCTATAGCTTTATATAAGGGCTGGGGGATTCAACCAATGATGTGCATAAGTTGTGTGTTGCTATGTATTTTGAATAGGCTCCAGTTTTTGAACAGGCATACCAGAAAAACAGGCATACCAGTTTTTCTGGTACTTCAGTGTAATTGTGATTAGGGAGATCAGCAGTGTGATGATACAGTGTGTGTGTGTGTACTTTGAACTGGTTAAAAACCTCTGCTTCAAGAACAAGGGTTTAAATCAAATCAAGACATTGAGACTGTACTTCTCATGTCTACCATTTCTATATAGTACCCATGTCTTATCTGGCCATTATAATTTTGTTCCTCTGTTTTTCATTCCTTTTATTTATTTATTTTTCAGTCTGGATTATCATGTTATGTTTTCTATTGTGTGGTGTGACAACAGTTTTGGATTGCGAGTCTGGATTGTGATTATTGGATTTCCCCCTAGTTAACATGCAGTAACTACTAACTACTGACGAGGACATAGCTACATATAGACAAACTCACCATTGGAGAGCTTTTCTGCTTCTGATGAGGCTGGATGAAGTTTTGGTACAGCTGCATCCCAAACTGCAGATATTACAAAACACATAATCATGTTAGAGTGCTGTTATGGAGGTAAAGAAAGATCCACAGTGTAGGTAATGTTTGCAGGACATTATATGGACATATACTACTTGTGCTTTAAGAAGAATGCTCTACAAAGACTGTCTGCCATTTTGAAAAAGACTAAAGATAAAAAAAAAAAGACAGGAAGGAAGAAAGAGAATGCCCGAGAGCGATGAAGAGAGTTTTCACCTTGAAGAGGCGCATAGCTGTGATCCAGCAGGTCCTGGTTTGCTCAACATCTGCGCACAGCAGTTTGAGGTCCCGAGCTGAGCTCGACTTACTCGGCTGCACACCGAATCACACGTAGACACATTTTCTAGTCACATTTTTAATCATTTTATGATATCAATCACATTTTATAATATCTCCTTGACTAAGATCATTTCTAGCTTCTCATAACACTACAATGATGGAGGGAGATAAGACGCCAGACACTGTGTTTGATTATGGCTTTATATAACACCCATTAAACAATGAAGCACAGACAAATGGGACACTTAATTAGGGTTATTATATCATAAAGCTAACTATGCACAGATGTTATGTGTAACATAATTGAACATCTACATTGCACAATCAAATATGTGAAACCTGTGTGTTTGTGGATTAAGCTGGGTGTGTTGTAAAGAAACGGTCGCAAATACCTTTATACAGAACCCGTAGTCTGTGGGAGCGCCATGTGTTTTTCTGGCTGATAACAAAGTGTAGACATCGCTGTCACAAAACTCTGCAACAAACTGCAGATGTCTGGGTTCCTGACATATGAAACACAGAAAGAAACGTCTCAACATAGCAGTTGAGTTTTAATGCAAAAATCTTTGTAAAATGTGTGTGACGGTGATTATATAGAGATGACGAGGGGGTGGGGGTGCCCTAAATTCCTTCTGCCCTATCCCCGAGTTCCAGTACTAAGCCTGCCATACCAGGGGGATGAATGTAAATATGTAAGTTATGCCCAGCATCCAGCACACTGTCAGGACATATGCTAAATGAATGAAGGGTGTCCTGAAATGCAGCAAGCCTGTGTGAATTAGGAGGTGCTTGGAGGCAGAAATTATGCAGCAAAGAGCACAATAGTGAAGCACTAAGATAGGAATGTAACTTTAAATATGAATAACTACAAGGCTAATAATGGTTTAAACAAAACTAGACAAATCTGAAGGTGAAGGCCTACTTTTGAAGCACAGGAAGCACAGCTGAGGCTGTCGTGGTTTAACATTGTTATTCTAAGACATTAAAGTGAAAAAGCTGAGAGAGCTGCAACAGGGTTTAACATGTAGGACGACATTAAGGCTGTGGCTTATGTTGCAGCAGAGAGACTAAAATTACTGTACCTGTTAAAATGATAGGGATTTAGTTTGAGCATTCATCTAAGCTCCACTTAAAAGATGTGGATTAAGCATTCAGTGTTTGGAAACTCTCTCAAGGACTTTGCAATGTTATGACTAAAATCAAGGGCAAAACATCGCACAATGTAAGACACTAATATAGCAATCTATTCTGTTTCACATGGGGCTACCCTCTCAATTACAACTAGGGTGTAACATGTACAAGAGAAGATAGAAGCACACATGTTGCAATGCCAGCAGCTTTATCTTAACAACAGTGAAAGGGAGCCAAGTGAAAAGAAGAGAATGAGAGAAGGGGAGGAAAGAAAGGAAGCCTTTCCCAAGCAAAGCAACACAAAGCAGCCTTTGTCTCATTTTGTCTATGTGCTACACTATTCTAATTTCCAACAGCCAATAATAGGCAGAGACACACAAAACAGGCAGAGATTGACAGACCTGTGGACAGAAAAAGAGAAAGGAATGAACACAGGCAAACCAGATTTAATATGTGTAGTAGTAATATGTTAAAAAAAAGAAAAAAAAGAAAAAAAAAGATGTGGCTTAGAGGCAGAGTAGCTTTGTGCACCCGGGCGGCTCCTCTTACACACCTAACAACAAGTCTTTGTTGTAAAAAAATGAAAAAAGGGTAGGAGGGCAGCACTGGTTGGCATGGCACCTAGCAGGTATAAGCTTCACCTGTGGTGAGTGGGAAGGGTTCAGACACTGGCACAGCACCAGGATCTGCTGCACACAATCCTGCCCGACCAGTTCTGGCCAGCCGAGGGCCACAATGCCCTGCTGTTCGATCTAACCGTCACATCTAACAGCAGGACTGCAGGAGATTAGTGCTGCAATGAGGGTGCTTTGAAATGATCTGCTGCAGGCTTATCAAACCTCAAGCTCCGTCACTTATACATGTCTCAGACTGGAAAAGCTAGGAGTGATTTGATTTGAGTAAGTAAGGCTGCTGTAAGAACGGTAGCTATTATTATTATTATTATTATTATTATTATATGCTTTTACAGAGTTGAACACCTTCAGCCCACACTTGGATATCTACATAAACTTAGACAACAGTTAGTTCTGACCAAGTAATTTGATTGGACAAGATTATAACACCACTGGGGCTTTTAACTATACATGTATGTACAGATGTGTTCTACATCTGTGTTCAGATGTTAATGATCATTATCCATCTTGGATTGTAACAAACCTTGTATCGCAAAGATGAACATATTTCCAACAACAACATTTGAGTCACCTGTATTAAATTTCATTTATTAAATGTATCATTATTAATTTATTTCTGCAGTAAGGTGTAGACATACACAAAGTAGCAAGCTAGTGTTGCTTGGCAACACTCTAATCCCAGTCCAGCTGCAGAAGTATCTATGTTGGTGGAGCTAAATAAATGAATAAACACCCAAACAAATCATAATCTGTTGCCTATGGCCTCGAGCCTACAACTGAATCACAGCCATGCTGATATTCAGTTATAACAGCATTCCCTCTCATGTAATATTGCTTAAATGTATTTTGGGGTCATATGAAAGAGAGACAGAGTGATTATTACATAAAATTGCAGGCCATGCAATGGATTACTATGTATTTCTGTAGTACCTTTGATGTGCCCTTATTGGAAAAATACAGCCCAGACCTTCTCAACACAAAATAGAACTTCTTCCAGGACTTCCTGCCTTGCTCTTTTGAATAGAGGAAACCATGGATCTCAGGACATGTGCTAGAATTGAGAAATATCTAAGAGCATATAGACACAAACAGCACCAGTCATACATCTTTCAATATGACAGTCCTTCACAGAAGAACTCTCAGAATAGTTGATACACATGCATAGATAAGATAGACATGTAGACCCAGACATAAATATAGACATAATTTCTTATGTTAACACTTTAAACTTCTAACCTTTCAATCTGCACTCTTAAATATAACTTTTCTACAAGCCTTGGTATATTTACTGAACCACGTATTGGTGATTCCTCAATTGGAGTTCCATTTACTTTATTTTCAACACTTTAACCATTCCAAAAATGTGTTAACCATCTTGGTTGGGTAATTTCATATTACCCAATTTCATTGGGTAATATCATTTATTTACAAGGTATCACTGTTATCAATGTCTGTATTTTGATATTAAACAGGTTAAGCTTTTTTAGAAAAGGGTTAGCAAATACACAAAAGGTGGTATCTAGCATCCATGCTTACTGCATGATGACATTAATGACATTCTAATGATTTACATGAAACAAATGGCTTTCTACCTATAATTTGGGTAACAGTGCTGTACTTGACCTCATCTTACACACATCAGTATGCCAATAAAAGGAAATGCAAGATTATACTCGTCTCCTTCCCATGACCTTTAGGAAATTTGGTTAATGCAACTTCCTGTTGAACTGAGACTTATGCATTATTCTACACATTTCATTGGGGAATATATATTTAGGGAAGAGGCTTAAGTGAATGTTGTGGGACACTAAAATGTACAATATTTCTGAAGCTATATAATTGATGACTCATGAAAATGCTTCAAGCATAAGAGGTTAAACGGATTCACATATTAATGTGAAAATAATAATGCTTTTGAAGTATTGTAATGGGGTTGGGAAAGGCAAAGAATCTGTTCACTAATGCTGTTATCTGTAGATATCTGTAGATTAATTGTTTTCTTAATGCTTTACTGTGAATTTTGTGCATGGGTCGTTATAAAGTAGCCTATGATTAAAATGTCTTTTACCTTTACTTTACATACATATTCATAAATATAACATGATTGGGACACAAAGGACACCCCAATCATGCAATTACCCATATAACATTAACAGAATAATATGCTTCAAGAGAAATGGGACTTAAAGGTGTTGAAATAGAGATTTGGGAGCAAGGAGACTGCTGAAAGTTGATACCTGGATAAGCTGTGAGTGGTTCATGAGGCCATTGGCTTCACTCAATATAGACACCATGCTTTCTGGAAAGAAATCCTGTTAATATGAGAAAAAAACCAATCACTACCAACAAACACCAGCCATGTAGATTACTAAAGACTCTAAAAGAGGTAACAGACTCTAAAGATTTGCATGGTCTATAGTTTACAATTTGAGTCACCTCTATATCTCGGTATTTCTCCTAAACCTGGAAAGGATTAATCCTCTCTAATTCGACTGATCAAAGGCAGAAGCAATTCAAACAGAGCTCTAAAAACCCCATGCCTGTCTTTAAACTCTGGCGAAGCCCATTAAACAGATCTCTGCTAATAAGATTGGTCCCTGTTTTTCCAAAGAAGCACAGGCCTCAAACATCTGAACAGGACATCAGAGTGTATATAAACTGTTTATTCTGTGCCTGGATTATACATTATAAATATTATAGAAAGAAACCTTTTTCAGTTGCATTTCTACTACTTTGCCAATCAGTTATACATTACCTAGGCAGCATATACTGACTTTTTTTCTCTCAAGACCAACACACACAAACACACCACACACCAGAGGTTTCTTGAAGAATTCATATTTGGCATAATTCTTCCTGAAATACAGGCGGCTGTCTGAATCCATGCCCCAGTTAGACTGCACTTCCAGGACTGATTCATGGTCTTCTATGATTCTTTCTAAAAGCAAAACAAGAAAAGTCACAGTGAAGTAAAAAAAAAAGGAAAATACACCTATGTATATTGGCATACTTATCTGTACACACACATACACAAATTCAATAAAGCAAATCATCATTATGAGAGAATTCGGTGTTCGGATTTTGATTTACTCCAACAATCAGCTAATATCGGCTCGTAAAATAAATGATTAACAAAGTTTTACTTTTTAAAATATGCTTCATCAATGAGTAATCTTTGATTATAACAAGTGCAAGGTGCAGCGAGTCAGGGGAAGCCGACTGAGTCGACTGCATTGCTTCACTTTATCATTAAACATTATTCAGTTCCTTGAAACCCAAACGAATGATTAATGAATGAATGGAAAGCGGCTATTTAGAGCAAGCCATCTGGAAGAGTGAGAATGATGATATTCAAGACTAATTAATTCCCATAGCATAACTGCAATCAGGGCTGGCGAGCCTCATCAAAATGCACTGGCATCCTGGGTGTTTCTCTGGGTGTCTGTGATCTCCTGCTGTGATGCACAGGGTATTTCTACTCTTCTCTGATCTGTGGGCAGTTAAAAGCTTCTGCCTGTAGCAGGCTGTGGAATCTCCGAACAGCGTTTTATGAGTTGTGTGTGAATGTTCTTGAAGCACTTGCAGAAACTATTAAGAGAATGAGAATAATGCAGGACCTAATGCAAGATGGAACTCTTGAGCTATGACTAGGGACACATAAATCCATCATTCAGCCCAGCTTTTTTCATCACAAGGCCATATGAGCTCAAGCGGTCATATTTTTTTAAAGTTAAATGTTGCATTGAGGACAAAATACAACATGTATCTATTGTAAACCCGGGCATTCAAAACATAGATAAAGTTGAGTTATGCAATAATAAAGGGCAATTCAATAATTTTATATCCACATCATTATTGTGAACCTGATTTGACAATATTTTCCATTGAGGTCTATAGCTACTGACTCTTATTCATTGTTTGAGCTTCAAGTTATTTTTAAGAAGATATCACTGTCTAGCACCACAGTCAGCATGGTTCACTGGGCTTATTTTGCACTTTCCAGTGTCCTTTACAGCCATTGATGCACAGCCCAATAAACCTTTACAACCTAACCACAACTGTAGTTTTCCAAAAAATAATAACCGTTTATTACATTAGTGGCATGAGATAGTTTGTTTCCCCGAATTCTAATGATTAGGCCTGCAATGTGCACATGTCTGTGTGACAAATTAATGGAAGGACCAGGATGAAAATGGGGACATGATCATCCTGGAAGAGAGAAATGTTTCATCAAACAATGATGGTGATCAGTCTGAAGAACTTTGTGACTCTTGACTGACTCTTCCTCCAAAGTGAAGCTTGCATGCCCAAAAGCATAACAGTGGCACTGGATTTTTTCCCTTATTTGCATAGATTTCTTTTTGCCATTCTTTATTAAATGATAGCATTTGGTTCAGCTAGAGAGCAACTGAGGACAACATTCTCTCACTGGTTAAAAATATTACAGGCAAGCAGTATTGCTAAGGGCTGAAACAACAGATCATCAGGAAATATCCTCCACAGTTAATTGTTCCATTTGTGCATCATGTGAAGAGGAGTCCATTGGTCTAGGTAAATCACTCTCCATTAAATGTCCACCACTAACAGAAATAGCAAATGGCAGAAAATCGGACTCCTTTAGGCAAAGCACGCTACTGGTTATCCAAAACTTATGGCATTAATTATACATTTATGGAACAAATTGCATTTCAACTGTGGCAGCAGGTATTGGAGTCAATGATTTAAGCAGAGATGGGTTTCAGGAAACATGCTGCATCAATGATAGCATTCAATCAGGTCTGTTTAATATATGTGCTAGTTAAGGCTCGACTTCTTCTATAAAGTATCCCCAAGAGAGGAGAAAAAGAATAGCAGACGTGTAATCATTATGAACTAGCAGAAATGATAGATGCATACATAGAGGAAAGAAATACATGGACTGACTAAGAGGATGGAAGGAACAGATGGTGGAATTATGCAATGGTGTGAAGAATTGTGTTGAGGAATATTCCTGTGTGGAAGGTAGCCTACACCAGCAGAAGCCACTGCCAGTGATGTTAACCACTTCCTGCCCATTGGAGCTGAATATTACTTGTGTTTGGAAGAAAGGCCATGCTTGGAAGCCTACTTCCTAGTTAGATAATTCTTTACTCACCACTACCATTTCTTATCCCAAATCCTACTCATTCATTATTCCTTCCAACATTCATTAATCCACCCATTATGTCTCACCATTTACATTCGCCTCTGCTCCCCCAAAGTGACTTTCTGATGACATTCATTTCTCAGTTATTCCACGTGTCGTGAGTATAACTTTTCCCACCGGGCTTCACAGTCATGCTCCCCTCCACGCTTATTTTACTGTCACTACTGAATTGGCTAAATATGAACCAGAGGGCTTTGATATTCCTTTTCACCGTGTCAAACTCTTCTGCTTAGCCATGTAAATACTGATGCAAGAGCACACATTTGAGCTTCCTGCTCTTCTTGGCTCCACGACTTCCTCTATAACCAATCATTCCTAATTTTCACTTCAGTTTATGACTGGAAGAGTAGTTCCCAAATGTAAACCATGAAGAAATAGACAAAGCTTTTTCTTGCCATGGCTTGTGATCAACTTCAATGCCAATCAGGGTGTATACCTGCCTCGTGTCCGATGCAAATGCAAATGCAAATGCAGGGCATCAGAGCTCCCAAGGTGTACTTCAGCTGGAGTTTTGGATGTCTAATCTTAGAGGATAAAGCTGCAATTCCAGCCCAAGTGTGTTTGTACAAATTTACATCCACCACTTTGAATATCTAGCCTATTAAAGTGTCCTTGAAACATTTTATTTACTAAAAGCTGAAGTTTCTGAGAAAGATCAAGCTAGAAACTTGAAACTTCTCCGTGATCGATTTTTACACCCCACTATCGCCGTGTCTTATTTCTGGTCTCCATGACTCCTACACTCCTCACACTTTCATTAAGGAGGGTTCAGCCTTCTAACACAAAGCAAAAAAAAAAATCTCAGTACTAGAGCCAGAGTTCTCTTGAGTTCTTTTGCCTTTCTACATTTTGCTACTCAAACCACAATCGATTAATTGAAGATAAGGTCTGCACTCTCAGACACTACATTAAACCTTCAGTGTCTACTTCAATCTCAAAAAGCATTAACCCCATAAAGCCTGTTTATCCTTCTGCCTGCCACACAAAGCAGGGGGTGGGGGTTTATTGGAGGGTTTCTGCTTGGGCAAGTTTTCTCACAGACATGTCTTCAGCCTGAGGATGGTGATTTTCCGACTGTCTGTTAAGCAACGATTATTGTCCGACACGTTAGAGTCATTTATCGTGGAGTTTATTAGACTATACTCTGTGCTGTAACATAAATTGCACAAAATGACATATTTTGTCGAGACAGAATCACAAAAAAGATCACCATCGGTAAATTAGATCTCATCACCAATGGAGACACATGCATCAATACTAAAATCCGGGAACAAAAGTGGTTTTCTGACATTGAAATGATCCAAATCAAGTAATGCAATGCATTACTAGGCCACTGATGCTGCAGTCACCCTGAGAGCTGCACTCAAGATTCAATATATAACAAATGAAGATAAATATTTACCTGATCTGGTTAAAATCATGGACAATATCTATGGTACCCTACTTGCAAAAATAAGTAGGGATTTAAATCACAATCACAATGGAAGGTGCTTTGTTGAAGACTAGATAAGATCTGTATCCAAAAGACCAACATTTGGAATTCCACAGCATGTGACTAAATCGCAGGATGTAGAGCTAGGCCACAAAGAGGCCTATTTCTTGTAGCAGGTTCTGTTACATTACAGCTATAGCCAAGGGGTGATGGTGCACAAAAGCCAGAATATCAAGACTCGTAAAATGAAGCATGAAACAGTGATACCATTATGCTCCATTAAAGCTAAATTAGTTTTTCGGGCATTACGGGGGCACAGATGGATGCACTTACCAATACCCAGATGAGCAAGGTGCTCAATCAACGTCCAGCTGTGGTCATCGATGCAGTGGTTCTTCAGAATGAACAGTTGGCAGATATCCCGGGCAGTGATGTCACTGGGGACCTCCACGGCTCGACTGCTGTTGTCCTCGCTGTATACTTTGATCACCTTCCACACATGAACCCATTCATTAGCCAAAAAAAGTTTGCAGACCGAGTCATTTTGCAATGACTGGCAAATGATATAAAATCTGATACACAATTTTTACTACTGATCCATTTTTTTTTTTTTTTTTTTTAAATATGACAGAACAAACATATGAACCTAATAATTATATGCCTTTTGTGCAAGGGCAGAGAATCATGTCATTAATGGAGCTCATTTGATACCGCAAGCTACCTCACACCTCACGCCCTCCACACTCAACACCCCATTCATTTCGAATGACAGTGAAGCAGTGAGAACCAGGCCAGCAAACTGGGAGCAGATCATGAATGTTCCCTTTCACTTGCTTCACAGTTCCTAGTCTCGCACTCTCCAAAAGGAACAGCAGAAAGAGCAGTGCGTATTATCGCCAGTCCTTTCGGTCCAGATTAAGTTTAGAACCGCTATCAAGGATAGCTCGAATTATCCCTTATAGAGAGAGAGGAGTGTTTTAGCCTCTTCTGCAAGGCATCAACCACAAACACACATATGCATGCAAAAAAACAAATGAGAAAATCTGTATTTTTAGCATAACTTACCCCCGTATTAGACGGCAAGCAGAGCTGTGATTTGGGGCTAGCTCTGCAGTTTAGGTAAGGCTGAGTACACAGCATTGTAGGAGCAAGATTTTAGGTGAAACATAGAAACATGCATGTACTGAGGGAGCAGAAGCTCTCTCCCTCTATATCTTCTCCCGCTGTTCTCTTCGTCCTCTGTCTCTTACTCTCTCCTCTCTGGCTTTCCCAAACGTTCTCTTTCCCCTCTCTCTCTCTGTCTCTCTCTCTGCAGCTGAACTGAAATGAGGTAATTAAGAGACCAGGCTCTGAGCTCCAGTACTTCCTGCCTCTCCTGCTGTATGTCACCCAAACTCTGCCCAATCACCTGCCATCTCTAACTAACTGCAGCCTCCAGGGGTAAGCCCTGCCCACCCCATACCAAGACAAGCTCCGCCCACCCCCTCACCACCACCAGAGAGAGAGAGAGAGAGAGAGAGAGAGAGAGAGAGAGGGGAGTAGAGGAGGATAGTGCAGAGAGAAGGGAGCTGGGAAAAAGGAGGTGGAGTGGAGAAGGGGTAGAAAAGTCACAAGGCTCGCTTCACCTACCTTTTCCCATGGCTGGGATCAACCCTATCCCTTGCCCTGTTTATAAAGCTCGGCATGGGGGATATAGCCATTATGAATGTGTCGCTTAAATGTAATTGTAGTTTAGATCAAATCTGTGTAAAGTTAAAAAAGGTGGTTAGGGAAAGATGGGGGGAAGGGAAGTAAAGGAAAAAAAGGGGTCAAGAGACATGAGACGAAATGTGAGGAGAGAAAGCATGGGAGAGAGGGAGAGAGAGAGAGAGAGAGAGAGAGAGAGAGAGAGGAAGAAAGAAAGACTGTTGTCCGGGTGTTAGTTTGTCCAGTCAAGGCTTGGTTAAAGGCAGTTTATTATTTATACTCATAGTAAAATCAGTCTATAGGGTGATAAGGTAAAAATGAACAGATGAACATGCATAGTTCATGCTTATGGCAAGAAAACAGATGTGCTGCTCTTGTTCTCATATGCTTTCTTTAACTTTCAGAAAAAAAGCTTTCATTTTACCTAATCAGCAGTGAAAGACCTAACCAAAGTGGGACCAAAACATCACAAATGCTTTCCCATCATGGTCTCCAATCATGTCAACATCGAAATTGTGCATTGTGTAATAGTGTTTGATGGCATAATGCCCGATGGAGAACTGGGAATGTACATCGTCCTACAATATCCCATAATCCTGTGCTACAGGTAGTACAGTACAAATAAGAAAAATGGCACCAGCACAGCAGGAGACATGGATCAGTTTGTACACAAATATCTTAAGATCTTATTTCTGACAATAAACAGATTATGTACGCCGCAGAATATCGGCTCTATTATCCAATGAGTATATCATTATTTTGTTCTCTCCAGCCTTACAAACCATTCGAAGCTAGAAAACTTTACTATCATTGACCTATCTTTGGTGGAGCCATGATCTTTGTATTCGCCCCATCATTGGGAGTTCATGACTTTGAATACAGGTGAAGCATTAATTAGCTGTGGCTGAGAGTTGAAGAGAACCTGCTCTCAGAGTGGGGAGGAATGGCCTTCCCTTCTGTCCATCAGTCAGTGCCAATGGAGAGCATCTGTTACGTTATGTATAGAGCTTGGGAATGAGATGTCTTGACACAGTGTGTTATGGGTGAGCCATTATTTTGGCAGCTTTAGTCAGTCATCTATTCAGACAGCTAGCCTTACTAGCATTCGGGTCATTGTGGATCTTGTGTTATAAACAATGGACTGCCATTATACTGACTTCCTATGTGGCAGAGAAATAAGAGAAACGGCGTTTCTGATGTAACGTATGCTCATGTGCTCATTTTCACCACCACTTTGAGGAATACATGAATAAAATCACTGTGGAAAACAATGATGGCACTGTAACTGTAACTTAAGCTTATAGAGGTAGTATATACAGATCATTCTGCTCTGTAGGAGTTCATACGGCTTCACGACTTAATAAGACAAATTTTACCCATAATAACATTGCTAGGCATTTCTCTATTCCATCTCTTTCAGCTCCTACAGTGTCTGTGAATGGGTTTGCTTGGCACGTAAGCAAAGAATTAACCTTACCAGTAATCCCATAATACAGCACAACATGACGTATATTCCCAAGCCCTATACAGAATAATTAACACTCTCATCAAAACAGATTGAATTATCTTGGCAAACAAGATGCGTGCCATCGCAAAATGTTTACTGCCGCTTTCAGCATTGACAAACTTTTGCCTTATTAGGCACTGGCACTCGAGTTATTAAGGCAGTTACTTTCAGTTTTCTACACACCTTTTAGATTGTAAAAACTGTGACGACCCTTTTTGATCATATTTTTACACCACAGCTAAGGACTTTACAACGTCACCTGCTACTTATGTTCCTTTAAAATCTGCAAGGTGCTAGAAAGTGTTAGCACCCACCAATCATCACCTCCTGTGATAGCCTTATCTATAAATGGAATCTGCTTTTTTTAAACACTATGTGCTGTTTAGATACCCCAAGAGACAGGGCGTCTTTGGATTTGTATCACTGCAGTTCCTGTACAGGTGAACCACTTTTCAGTCTCTACTGCTGCAAGGGTATCAGTCACAGCAGCAAACCTGGCACTTATAGTCTATAAATCAAAGTCAGACTGTATTAACTCATGACTCCCTTCTAATCTTTAGTGTCACAGGAAGCATCAATACAGTTAAAACGGCTTCCGGGTCTGCTCGCATGACATGATTGTGTGTGTGTGTGGGTGCATGCTTGCAAACTGGTAAATCAGAAGAATGATCTTATTCAGAAAGAGTACTCCTTTAATGACTTTGAACAAACCTCATTTGAAGATGTAGTCTTTAGCCATGCACTTTTTGGACACTGTATATGGGGAACTCCAACGGCCATTTCTCGCTAACTGAGAACACACACATCTGTTGCCACAGCTCACTCTTCTTTGATTAGATACTTAAATATACATGCAGCACCGTGCACAGTCTCAGCTTTCTCACTATGTCCTTATTTGGCATCCCTGAGTGAGCTCTTCTCTCAATTTTGAGGACAGATGAGGGAGAAGAAAGAAAAAAAAAGAACTGAAAAATACTAAAAAAAAAAAAACTGCCCATAGATATCCTCAAATGCTGCTTGTTAGAGAACATATTAGTCTGGTGTAAAGCTGAAACGTTTTAGTTAGTGTCTTGCAAAGTTTAAATGACTGTTTACTTAGTGATTATTTTTTCTTTTTTTAACCACATATATTTGTGTGTGAGCATGTGCATGTGTATGTGCATGTGTATGTATACCTGTGTGTGATAAAAGCACAGTGCAAAGTGCAGATAAAACATCTGTAAGGGCTGTGCAAGCTGTGCTGAGTGCTATCACAGTGCACAAAGAGCTGCATTCAGTAGTATCTACTGTTCTCTCTCTCTCTCTCTCTCTCTCTCTCTCTCTCTCTCTCAAATCCAAATATATGCACACACAGGGCTTCAGCTTTTTTTCCACCTATAACTTTCACCTAACAATTTCCTAACAATTTCTAATTATTTTATTTATTATTATCAACTATTTTCTTTTACATTTTTTGAAGATTAACATCAGTCATTCTCTCTCTTTTCTTTCCGCATTCTTTCTAGTAGTGTGTTCACTAGTGTGTTGAGCTTTCATGCTGTTTCGATCTGTTTGTAATGCCGGTTCCCGGTGTTACCATTCCCTCCACACTTTCAAATGTATTAGTAATCTCCTTCTGAGTGTGTGTCTTCATTTCTACTCTCTCTGAAAGGTAACTGGGAATGAAAAATCAGTGCAGGTCAGATTTAGGTGTTGTCTGCTCCTGGTGCGCCTCTAACTCATACTGTACACTCACAGACTTCAAGCACAACCCTCAGCTGCTCCATTCTGCATGTTCTAAAACCTGCAAGGATGGAGAAAGTCTATAAGTCCAGCGTTAAAAAAGTGTGCGTATAATGGTTGTCTAGCTCTCCATGTGCAGAGATAAGCTTTGAAGCACAGTATGCTTTGGGAGAGTAGAACACTGAGAGACTGTCTCCCTCCAGCTATCGCTCAGTTAAACAAGGAAATAAGATTAGCGGTAACCCGATTACACTCATGACAGCTTTATGCACCTACTGTCAGCATCGTATCCTACAATGCAATTAAGGAGCGGCATTTATGAAAATGTTGTTCTTTCTCTCCAGTTCCTAATTAGTTCCTGAGGAGGTATTGCTGTTTTACAAACCTTTATAAATGCATTTATGGACAGGGAATATTGCCTAAGGGGTGTATAGTGCCATAACAAAACACAAACACTGCACAAGCTCTCCACTCCTCAGAGATGACTGGAATAAAAGAACCATATTTTAAAACTCCATTTGATGGTAGTTTTCTCAGAAAAATAAACGTGCATTATTTAATATCATCTACCCATTTTGTGAAAAGGAATTGAGAACTGAAATGTTTTCAGCACTTATCATTCAGCAGTGATCTGAATCAGTACCTGTGGAAAGCACATTCTATTCTCCTTCAGATTTAAATTTGGTAAAGCATCAGGATTATAGATTAGGTATGTTTCTGATAAAATGAACTGATAAAAAAATTTCTACTGAGCTTGAGATGTCCTGGTAGAGGACAGACTTTTTTGCATCCTGACATTTCTGTTTTTCCCCCATCTTGAACCTGACTGCATAACGACGGTAAGAGATGGTTTGGTGGAAAAAAAACCCATTGAAACAGCTTTAATTTGTTTGTTGGGTGACAAGGTGGCTCGGTGGGTAGCACCGTCGTCTCACAGCAAGAAGGTCCCGGGTTCGATCCCCGGGTGGGGCGGTCTGGTGGTCCATTTTGTGTGGAGTCCGCATGTCCTCCATGTGGATTTACTCCGGGTACTCCGGTTTCCTCCCACAGTCCAAAGACATGCACGTTAGGTTGATTGGTGTCTCTAAAAGTGGC
>JANCOA010000053.1:12971156-12986131 GCA_024363135.1 Leptodoras oyakawai
TGGGAAAATTGGCCCTTAGTGTGTGAATGTGTGTGTGTATGAGCCCTATGATGGATTAGCGCCCTGTCTAGGGTTGGTTCCTGCTCTTGCGCTCAGAGATGCCGGCTGGACACCGGCTCCCCCGTGACCCCGTAACTGGGAATAAGTGGTACAGAAAATGACTGAACATGAAATCATGAACATTCAGTTTCTTCATTTTATTCAACTTCAGTGACGTTCAGTTTTTGATTCATTTACACACACACACCTAACATAATGATACTACTTCTTAAAATATAATCACCACTTTAGAATATACTTTACCCCCAGAATAAAAAAAGGTTGTGCCTCATCACATCTCAGTCTTGTAAGAGTATGCATGTGACGTCACTGTAGGCAGAAGTCACTGCAGTTACACCCTCTCAGCTGCAGAAAGACTAAGGGCATGTAAAATGGATGAAGAACTGTTGTGCAAAAACTGGTCTTGAGGTCTCCCTCTAAAATTATGACTTCAACTCATGCCACTCTAGTCCGAGACTGAGTAGTGACCGTGGCGGTGAAAAGGTGTTCTCGAGACCGGAGTATTACAACACTACATTCAGGCCATATGAAGATATTTTGATGAACATTCTGTGCCTAATAGGCTCTTGTGTAAATGTGTGCAGTAATGAATCATAGACCTTTTCATCAACCTTAAGTCTAAATTGAATTTATTGACATTTGGCTTGAAACCATTCAGCTTAATTGACCAGTCAAAGAGGCTTATAACAGGAAGAACTCCACAATAAATATACAAGGTCTGTCTAGAAGGTAATAAGAATGTGGCTCATTCTGTGCCAAAGTGGTGGCCTTTCAAATGGGTTTTAATCTTGGGGATGAAGAATCACATGGAACCAAGTTAGGGCTATAGGGTGGATGCAGAAGTAGTGGATTTTTGTTTATTTCAGCAAAATGATGTTTTCCTCAAACATCTCCTAAGTTAAGTGTTTCATTTGTGCTTGGCCTTCTGTTACAAATTCTGTATGGACGATCAACAGTGACTTGATGTTTGATTTGCTTACGTGAGCTTTCTTTGGGTGAGATGATGTCGGCGTGTGCCATTCAGCACTTTGTCTTTTTGTCTCAGGATCGTACACGAACACCCATGATTCATCTCCTGTGATCGCTCTGTTCAGGGAATTGATGATTTAGATGATAGGGTAGCTTGTCCATAACCTTTCTTCAACATTTCAAGAGTTTCTGATGCACTTTTACCAATTTTCACACAGAATTCTATCACATACCATTGCACCAAAAACTCGCTTGTTTTGTTTTAGTGATGAGGCACTTCAGCAGCCATTACTTTCCGGACAGACCTTGTATTAACATTGATGATAGGTTGTTTTTTTTGGTGTTTTTTTTATTTCCAATGCTTTATAAAAACATGTATCCCTTGGCTGAGCTTGATAGACTCTTTCATGGACCCCTCTTAAAAACTAAATTACATTTACACTTACAGCATTTATGATGCCCTTATCCAAAGTGAATTATAGAACCGATTAGAAGTCTCCATCAAAAACATAACCACGTAGTACAAATAGGTCATGGTCTAAGAAAACCATTGAATGAAAACCCTAGAACCACTGGTCTAATAAATTCCCAGCAGACAAACAGACAGACAGACAGACAGATAGACAGATAGATATTGTTCTATATGTATGAACACAGGCAGTGTTGCATAGACTAGTACAGCATGGAACAATGAACTATGAATGAACATATACCTCCTACTGTGTTAAATCTTTTACTTTTAATGCATTAACCTTTATAACAAGGGTACTACATGAACTCTGGTATTTCGTGTGTTGAATAAACACCAGCGCTGCTTTGAGTCTCACAGTATTGAGTAAAATTTTTACTGCTTTTCAGTTTTGAGTAAGCGTCTAATGTACTAGACGAACATTTAGTGTTGAGTACGTGCCTAGAGTGATTAATTTTTAAACAACTGTTCAATCTCAGTTTTATATTATCATTTAGTATTCATTATTTGTTTAATATGATTTAAAAATATGTTCAATATTATACAGACTTATACATCTTATGATTGTACGTGACGATGTCTGTTCACAGCCCATCCAAAAATAGGACCTACTTTGTATCTGGTTCAAAAGGCACGCTTTGCTCTGCTCTGCTACTTGCTTTGTGAAACACAACAAAAGACACAGTCATGAAAGGTTTATGCATTACTCTTTAATGCACAGTTTGGAAATATATTACAGCAGAACTGTCTTTGAAACAAGCACGAGCAGACCAGTGTGTTTCTCTCTTTGTGCCCAGCTTTGTTAAAAAGCTTTTTTTTTTCTTTTTGCAGCCCTCATACCTATTTGTTACACATAACCCCCATGTGTGTAAGGCATTATTATATGTGTGCAGATAAGCTACATGGCATTACATACTGCTTACTTCATTGTGATCCATGTAATTTACAGCTATGTAATGTCCACCAGTAATGTTTAGCTGCACTTAAAGTATGCATTCAGTATACATGCACACAAAGTATAGGGCAATATCAGGCTGGCATGTTTGAGTACCTTTTCCACATGAACTGATCATCACAGAACTCTACATCAATACTACATCTAATAAGTTAAAGAAACATACACAAATAAAATAACCCATTTTCCATAAACCTGAACATATCCATCATGAATGAAAAAAATCATATAAAATAAGTTTAGAATTAATGAGAATCAACAGGAACATGAGATTAATAAGGATTTTAATATAATGCATTTGAGATAAAAACTATAATAAATGCAACTTTGAAACTTGGCAAACGTTCTGAATTACTTGTATAATAATTTTTTAAACCCAGTGACCTTGTTCCCTCAGGAGCATCACATGTTTGTTTAGAGTGCAGAGCCAGTATTAACTACTGATAAGTATGATTTATACACACTTCCTCAAATACATGCTGTAGACAGAAAAGTGGATCAAAAGGACAGTTTAGATGCATGGGGATTTCCAGCAGTAGGCTTCAGGGCACATTTTATTTTAGTTCTGTATGCTTCAGCTGATCGGTTAATTATCAAGACCCTGATTAACATGCCCAGAAGCGTTGAAGTCCAGATAGTCTTCTTACTAAAACACTATAAATGTCCCTAATAATGGCCCTAATACTAAAACACATGGAATGGTCTCTGAAAATCATTTCAAACATTTTCCAATGTATTCCCATAATTCCCTGTTAGCATATGGCAGTCTTAACACTGAGAAACAGCTGAGCACAATGAGAGTTTATGAATGTAAAATGAAAAATAATTACATAATGAAAGAAAATGGTCACTATGCCTGTGTGTCCACTGTCAGCCTTAGCTGAGTGTGATATTTTCTACAAACTGCTAATCAGCCAATAAGATAGCAGACTGGCTGCTGAAAGCACAAGTTGTGAGTATCTCTTTTCTATATGCACACTACACCGTGGGCATGTTATTTTAACAGATGTTACTTAACCTTGAGAGAAATTCAATCAAGCACTATCAAGAAAAGGTAGAACACAGAGTATAAGAACAAAGACAAACTCATTTACAGTGCTGTGGGCTTCCTGTACTGTTCGTAGTTTAGATGGACTGAGATGGAGTGTCCTCACAGTGGACAGAACAGGGGAACTGGGGATGAGGACAAGGAGGAAAGGCACTGAGCTTGAAAAGTGCTCATTAAAGCACTAAGGTGAGATAAAGTTTAAAGCTAAAGCATTGGTTAAATACTCTGATCCTGGGCAGGTGAAGTCTTCTGGACTGGACACACCACAGGAGACACCAAACGTCCCTGCAAACTAATAGAGACATGAACTTCAGTTAGGATTAGACACACAGTATTCAAAATCTAACTGATGTTTCCCTACTAATTTAGTCATGGCCAATTCCTATTCATCAGGCAACTCTCCTCTATCACACAATAGCTACTACCCAGGGAGGGAAAGAGCCATCACATGCTTCCTTTTCAAACTGCTGCTCATGCTATGTCAAGGAGCGGTGAAACACACTCAGAGGAAAGCCCTTCCACCCACCTCTGAGTGTATGAGACGCCCATGCTTGGCATGCATTGCTGTGAGTGATGGGGAGGGCGAGTGTGCCACCTGTCCCTAAGAGCTTGACCAATTTTGCTCTCTTGGTTTCTTGACCATGGACGGCTGTGGCATCATCAGGATTTGAATTTGCGATCTCCAGATGATAGGGCATGCTTTTCTTTTGCGCCACTCAGGAGCTCCAAGAATATTACATTTCAAATAATTGGTGTATAAAAGGGAAAAAATAGCAGGCGGGAAGAATTTTGTCACAAATAAAATGAGAAGTTGTTTTATTCATTCTTTTTTAAATGAAAACATTTTACATCGAAAATTCAATGTCTTCGTTCGTTCCAAATATAACACCATCTCTTTAGTTTTCATTTTAATTTTCAAGTTAGTTTTAACTTTATACCCCCCTTCCATTTACTCATGTTCTCTCATCTTGGATAACAATAGCTTGTCAAATGCTTTCTTTTTCTTTCGTTTTTTGCTAACGTCATAACAGCTGCATAAATTAGGCATTTGTAATATAAATGAGGTTTATATGAGGGCAACCTGGGGCCATATGCATATGATATGTAAATAAGGGACATATGGGAAGGAGCTTATGACCACACAGCTGAAGCTGATTTATCAACGGCGCTCAATCGATGGCGCTCTTTTCGCTATTCTTTCATATGCAAATTCATTTGTACTTCATTCTATATCTTTGAGTCTGCATTCATTTCTAAGCACCTTTGAAAAATAAGGGCCATTATATTACTTACTTGGATGCAGCGAGCGTTAGAGATCAGGCGTTCGCCTTTTCCACACCTCCTCGGTCTCCTCAACTGGAGAGACATAGGAGTCACTGCTGCTCTTCCTCTGTCCATGCCCACTGTCCACATCCTACACAGTACACACACACACACACACACATGCAGTTAGCACTTAAAGCTATGTGTAGCAACATGCCCTTTTGTTCTGTCCTTCATGGAAAGATGATACCTCTCTAGATAAATAATATATACAAGTTTGTACACATGAGAGAAAAGAAATGCACAATGCATGACCATGCAGTCATGGTCTGGTGATCAGAAGGTCCCGTGCCCTGTGATCAGAAGGTCCCGGGGTTCGATTCCCGTCACTGACAGGACTTGGCTGAAGTGCGCTTGAGCAAGGCACCTAACCCCCATTGGCTCCCCGCTGTGGCTAGGGCGGCCCACTGCTCCATTCACAGCCCCTAGTGCGTGTTCACTAGTGTGTCTCAGTGCACGGATGGGTTAAATGCGGAGGTTGCATTTCACTGTGTGCAAGCACAAGTGACAAATATGTCTCACTTTGTCTTTGTCAAATAGACATTCATCCTGTCCATTTCTAGTGGATGAAATCAAATATCAGAACAGTATTCTGGATGAACAGATGAAAATGTTGTATATGAATACAGATGCAGATATAAATATGAGGTGAAATATAAAATTTGGAGGCATGCTTCATGCCATATGGCCATGAGTATGAAGGGAGTGAGTGGGCCAAAGAAAGGCTGGGATTGTTCACATGAACAGGCAGTGATCCTTACTAGCTACCTGGTGAGGGTCATGGTGATTTAAATGAGGCTACTAGTTTTATATTTCAGGAACTAGAAGAAACTAAATACTAAACTAAATAAACACATAAATACTGTGGGCAGGTCCAAACGTAATAATAAAATGTAATAATTGCTTGAGTGGGATTATACACGCATCTCTAGTTGGCAGTGCTGGCTTTTCTGCCTCTTAAGCAAGTAAGTAAGTATGTAAGTAATTAAGATAACAAACAAACAAACAAACCCTTCTAGTTTAGGCCACATCCAAATCAGATTGAAATTCAAAAGATACAGATACAGATATTGAGTAATTGAGGCATTGAGTAAAAAGCAGGCACAAACACACAGACACGTGCGCACACATGCAAAGTTGTCCCTCAGGCAGCAGGCTGGTGATAGAGAACCAGATACTATGACACACCTCACATGCATGGACATATTGCATGAAAGCAAAGAGAACAAACACACAGGATCGTCTGTCAATAAACACAATAGCACGCACACTCTATCCCATCATCAAACAAAAGCTTGTCTTAGTGATGTTGCTTTGTGATGCCAACAAGAAAGAAAAGAACAGTCCTTTCCTGCATAGCTGAGCACACTGACGGATGACCTGAGTAACAGAAGCTCAGGGGAAGGACACTTCAGTACAAGTCATTCCAGTACGTGATGCCACATATTACACATACAGGTCAATAAGCATTTGGACAGTGACACAGTTTGGGTAAAAATATCCATCTGTAATATGATTAAATTGTGTAAATTACCACTCTGTTCACTTCAGAACTCATTCATTCATCAACCTACCGGTCTTTGGACTGTGGGAGGAAACCGGAGTAAACCCACGCGAAACCCACCTGGGGATCGAACCCGGGACCTTCTTGCTGTGAGGCGACGGTGCTACCCACCGAGCCACCGTGTCACCCACTTCAGAATTCATCTTGATAATTCTACCACCAGTCACATCTTCAATAACCCAGTCCCAGTGGAAACAATACATGCCCACGCCATAACACTGCCTCCACCATATTTGACAAATGATGCGGTATGTGTTGGTTTATTTTGTCAACAATGAACAATGTCTTTCTGTTCTTGAGTGTTACATGTGGTTTGCGTCTTGAGGTAAATCCTCTGATTTTACATTCCTGAAGGCGTCTCTTGATTGGAGATTATATTATTGGATTATATTAAACACCATGAATTACAACACAGAGGTAAAAATACCTAAATTGTTTCGCTGTCTCAATACTTATGGACCTGGTGTATTTTACTAATAGTCTAAAAATAGTGAAAAAAAAAAAACCTGACCAAAATCTGAGGTTTTTCAAACTCATTGATGAAAGCATTAAAAACCAAGACCCAAACAAAAATCATACTCACCCTGAAAGTGGGCAATTCAGCAAACTCCTCTGTCTCTCTGATTGGACAACGTTTAGTCATTGCCAAAGGCACCTTGTGGCCGCATAGCCTAGGAGGATTGTGGGTAAGAGAACGAGATCTCTTGACTGCAGAATTGACAGCTTGGGCAAAGCGTGATGGTGTGGATGAGGTGTATGGCTTTGGTGCTGCAAAACTCTGCAGCTTTTCCAGAGACAGACCAGCAGTGGGTAAACTCATTTGGTGGGGCAAAATCGAAGGAGCTGATCCACCGAACACTTCGTTCTCTCTCCAGGAAGAAGCTGGACTAGATTTCTCCATATCCTTCTGCTTCAGCGGAGATGTTGGTGGAGAAATGTGCTGCTCCTCTTTCTCTTTACTCTTTGTCATCTCCTCCCACTGGATGGGTGATGGGGGAGGTGGGAAGGTCTCCTGCATAAACCCATGAAAACTGTCTCTACACGGGCTACCTAGAGGCTCTTTCTCCTCACTCAAACTCAGACTACGCACTACTGCTGAGCTGACATAACTTCCAGGGGTTTTTTTGTGCTGCGGTAAGCGGAAAGAAGCTGGTTTGGGCCTGGTTGCAGGTGGAACTTTCTTTTCCTTGGCCTGAAGGATAGAAGAAGACTCTGAAGGAGAACCTACAGTTGGGGAAACGGATGGAGAGAGATCACTGGCACTGCCAGACCTGCACTCAAACTTAGTGGGAGATTCTGCTACTGCTGGTGATGTTGCTGTATCTTTTTGACTTAAAGGCTCCACATTCACTTCCTGAACTCCAGGAACACTGGGAGACTCAAGCGTTAGTTCCACTTCAAAGAAGCGTAGCTTGTCCAAGGACTTTGGAGGCACGATTGTGTAGGTGGTCATGCCTACTTTTGGGATGTAGTCACGGGTGAGTTCATTTGACGGTTTAGGCTTAGGTTCGGAGGCAACAAGGTACTGTAATCTTCCATGTTTAGATACAGATGAAGTCTGTGTGAACTTTTCGTTTTCAGGACTGGGAGTCTGAGTGGATTTTGGGCTTTCAGGGAGGTGAGTGTATGTGGCTGTTTGAATATCAAAGCTTTGGGTAGAAGTTGGGTGAATTTCATTGGGTTGGGGCTCTTCCGTCGATGTGGCCATGTCTCTTTTTGGGCTCTCTAAAATTACAGACGGACAAACAATTGACTCCAGGGTGGGTGTAGCCTCAGTAGAGCTGTATGTCTCTGTTTGAACTTCAGTGTGTATCTGTCTTGCATTGCTTGTAATGGATGAAGCATTCGGTGGTGTTTGCACTGCAGCTGCTGCATAGCTGGGCTTAGGAGGAGCCTGTGGCTCTGCTCGCTGGGTGTGTGCGACTATGTGTACAGAACTCTGCCTTCCATCCACCGGTGCACTGCTCTCTGCCTTCACTGCTGTAGAACATTCAGCAGTTAAACATGTCATTTCAGTCCTCTCGTCAACAGTGGCTACAGAAGAGGAGGAAAATAAAGAAATGTGAGCAGTCTGACCACAAAAATCCCCACTTTATAAGCACTTAACTTTAAAGTTACTCCCAAAAAAGTGATGTGTATTATGCATATGCTTTTACACATCTTACTATGTGTCTGTATGTGAGTGGTGTAAAAAATACCTAAGAAAAAAAAGAATATGGAAACTCAACACACCATTGTTTGTTGACTGTAATTGAGCACTGGAATCAGCCTCAGGCTGATTTCTTTTCACCACAGCATCCACAGCTAGTCTGTCAGGACAAAAATCATGTGAAGGTTTAGAAACACAAACATCAAACCTACCATGTTTTTAAAGTAAATAAATACATAAATAGAAAACAGCCTTATTTTCTTTCTCCTCAAAACTGTCGTACTTGCCATCTGTGGTCAGATCAGATGACACTTCTTGTGGGCTCTTGGTTGGTGGAGCTACACTTTCCATCTCTGAATCCTGAGTTGGGGAGGCAGTTTCTACTCGACCAGAGTCCAGAGACACATCGATAGAGAGGTTGATGCTGCTGTCGTCCTCGAGAAGTTCTGGCAGAGGACTCAAGCTCTCAGGACTGGAGCTTACAGGGACCACAGGGGCATCTGGGACCATAGAAGACTCCTCATTTTCTTGAATTTCCTCGGGAGTCATTGGCAAACCTGCAAAATTGCATTAAGATTCAAAGATTCAAGATTCAAAGAGTTTATTGTCATTTGCACAGGAAGGAAACAGGTTTCCATATACAATTAAATTCTTTCTTTGCTCCTCTCCAAGAATGCCAGATAAGGATTAAGAATATAAAACTAAATAAATAGAATAGTTCTTTACTAAATTTAAACTAAACTAAACTATTAACTACTAACCTAAATTAAATATTATAATGACATAATAATACAAATGTTCTAAAGATACCAGGATTAAGATTATCACCACCTCTGCCAAGAACCCATAATTTGCCACATGCTATAGTTTCTTATATAATCTGCACTATCCAACATAATAAGAAGTAGGCAACAGAGATCACAAGTCATTTTTGCAAGTCCAATTCACGTACAAGTCTTGAATTTGAGTCAAGTCTAAAGTCTCTGAGGGCTTAAATCTGACTCAAGTCTTTTGAGGACGACTCAAAAATCACAATGTGCAACTTAAAAGCGACTTGGGTCAAATTCGCTAAACTCGAGTTCCCATATTTGGAAGTCACATACTCAGACACTCTGCTCACACAGCGTCTGATGTCTTTTGTATACTCAGCTGACCATAAGCTGCAGAACCTTTCACTGCAGGTTTCAGTATGATCAGCTCTACATTCTCTGGTGTATTTTTACTTCTATACACCAGATTGTGACGTGAAAACAAACATTTAAACACTGACACAATGAGCTCTTTTGAGCAAGGTAAAGAAACGGCCTTACTTTTTTAAAAGTTATTCAAGTGTTGTTTGAGTAAACATGGTGAGTAAACATGGGTGGGTGACTGCAATGTCAGTCAAATGTCTCCTCCTGTGAGATTACTGCTACTTGTAAAGTCTGCTACTTGGCCGTGTCTAGTAGCAAAAATGATTAGACTCTCTAGCAAAAGAGTAACTTTTTTTCTTTTTTTGAGCCGTGGCTCCTCTTTAGGTTTCTGCTTTACGCTTGCAGGCACTTGATCTGATCATTAAAAGTGCATGAAAAGCTGCTTTCACTTGAAACTGAGACAAGGGCTCCAGGTTATGTATTGGTACTAATGTGCTCATTAACTTTGGATCTTTGTCACAATTAACACTTGGATGATTCTCTATCTGCTTCATTTTCACAGCAGGCCTAGTGGCCATTTGCAGCACGGGGTAATAAAGAGATCTGTATTCTTCTCCTCGGCAGTGTCCAGGAGTAAGTTACATAATGGGCTGATGGAGTAGTATTAGTGTGAGAATGTGGAGCAGCCAGGCCAGAGTGCTGCTTTACCACACAGTTCTTCAGTGAGTGGATCGCTCTTAATTAAGACATCTCACTTCACTGTGCCAGCCGCTACATTCAGCACTTCAAGGGCTGTCGCTGGGGACTGGAGTGCAGAAGCAGTATTCAAAGAGAAAGCCTATCTCTAGCGATAGAGCGCTCTGTGACCCCCCCTTCTCTCTCTCGTTTTGGAGTGCCATGGATATAGATAGAAGTAATCATAATCTAGGCTCTTCTTTTACCTTTCTTACTAATTACTTATTTGACTAATTTTCTTTTTCTTTGCCATACTCTTGCATTTTTTTTCTATCATTTCACAACCGATATATCTTAATTTTCTTTTTATCTATCTTTCTTTTTGCACTCCATCCCCCTTTTTTCATTGCCTTTCTCCATGCCTGCTTCTTCTCCTCTGTGACGTTGATTATTGCTGTCAGCAGGGGAACGAGACAGTGCTGGAGACACAAGCACTCAGATATTATTCCAAACATTGCAAACACTTTTTTACTGAACCTTCAAACCTACTGCTGAAGTACTGTACTGTAAATATAATTTTGCCTCTAATATATTGGCAAAAGGGTATTAATAAATGCAGTGCACAAACACAAAAAGTGCAAACCGAGGCATAAAACATTGTATTGCAGAAAGAAAGTTGCAACAGTTTTTAAAAGACATACATAGAAGAAAGCAAACTCAGTGAAGGTTCTCTCCTGTCTTAAGTGGCTGCTTTCTTGTGGTTATGAATGATGAGCCGAGTCTGTGTAGATTCACATCCCTGATTAGGGTGCAATTACTCCCTAAAAGCCCCCTTTCACCCCTGCAGACACTTAAGACTTGCTATCACATCTAAGCAAAACAATGCATTTTTATGAGAACTTTTTGGATCTGGGGCCCTGGGTATTCAAGGCATTTTCAAAAGTAAAACCTTTATGTTTACAATGAGAGCCCTTGTTTGGCTACCTCTCTAGATGACACACACTTGTGTTTCCTGAAAAAATATATAGTGGCTTTGTAAAATTGTCTTTGTGAGAGGACAGATTTTCTCACACGTAGTTCATAGGTGCATCTAAGTGTACTGATGAGCACCCATTAAAATCACATTCTAACTGCATTTCTGACTAATAACTGTATTAGCTGTCAGCTTGTCAAAGCTCAAAGCACAGCCTTTCAGAAACACCAGCAAACACATAAGCCTGACCAACCATCACCAACAAAGGCATCAACCTAGTGTGTTAAACAGAGTAGTGCAATGCATTCTGAAGCAGTGAAATGCAACCTGTAAACAAATTCACATTTTTTGTTGCCAGCAGTATGTAACACCACTTTTAACTATCTTTCAGCTGCTTCAGAATGTTTATAACTTACCTATAGGTACACTCAAGTGGCTATGTACGTAGAGTATATTTTCAATTTCACCTAGACTGTATTGAGATTGGAGGAGTTTGAACCTGTTCTCCAGGTTTTGGGAGATATTAAAAATATTCTTTCTGACACAATGTGATTAAGAAATATTTATTTGGAGGTGGATCATTCTCAGTACTGTAGTGACACTGATGTGGTGGTTAGAGTGTGTTAGTGTTGTACTGGTGAGTCGATCAGACACAGCAGTGCTGCTGGAGTTTTTAAACACCTCAGTGTCACTGCTGGACTGAAAATAGTCCACCAACCCAAAATGCCCAGTCACCAGCATCCTGTAGGCAGCATCCTGTGAGCACTGATGAAGGAGTAGAGGATGACTAACACAAACTATGCAACAACAGTTGAGTCTCTGACTTTACATCTACAGGGTGGAGCAATATGGTGGATGTGTCTCATAGAGTTCACAGTAAGTGAACATAGTGTTTAAAAACTCCAGCAGCACTGCTGTATCTGATCCACTCACACCAGTACAACACACCACCACCACATCAGTGTCACTGCAGTGCTGAGAATGATCCACCACCCAAATAGTACCTGATCATACTCAAATAGTCCTGACCAGTAGAGAACTAATAAAATAGAGAAGTAGTATGGACTACAGTCTGTACTTGTAGAACCACAAAGTACATCTATATGGTATGAGTATATCTACAATGAGTGTAGAAAAAAGGAGGTGGTTATAATGCTATGCCTGATCGATGTATGTCTAGAGACTAGAGAGTAAATTTAATGAATTTTAATGAAGCCTGAAGTCTTATATAAGACAAATATCACAATAAAGCTAAATAAATGTTTTGTATTATTCAATCTTATTTTTAAAATTGAATTTTAAAACGCAATATTCATTTTCTGTTAAAATATAATTGCAGTCAGTGAAAATAAAGAGGAAATCGTGAAATTGTGGTGGTGAGTCTGGGGTGTGAGACTGATGCAAAGGATGAGAGATGGATGATGACTGTAAAATTGACAGCTGTGCTCTTTGTTGTTGCTAATATTTGTCATACCATTTGGTCCTATACATCACACAAACATACAGTATATAGTGCATATAAAACTATAGACCTATAAATAAAACTCACCCTCCCTTTCCCCTAATGCACCAAGTGAAAAAGATATTGATTGATAAAAGAGCGATAAAAACTTAAATAATTCCACAATTAAAAACCTTGAATAATGTATACAATTACACAAGCCATGAAAGACAAGCATTTACACAAACAATAACGAGATAAAGATACCATGTGGAAAAAAAATACAAGCACTCACATTAGCATATAATTCAAGTTTAATTAAATAAAAGATGAATACGCCACCACATGAGGTTAAGAAGCAGAAGCAAGCAAACAGCAAGTCTGTCTTACACCCCCTTCTGGACAGACTGTAAAGTCATGTCTGCTTTCAAGTGCAAAAACTAGCAGTCATGAAAAACTGTCTTTTAATAATTATCTGAATCTTATTACCAAGACGCACACCAAACACAACCATCCCATAATAAGTAATATACTGAGCTTTAGTAATGCATTGAATCTTGCCATGAGCAACAAGATTCAGCAGGAGAGCCCAAGTTATCACTAAATTCCACAAAGTATCACTGTTAATCCTCAAAGTATATTAAATTACAAAATACAAACATAGACTCATACTTCTAAGATTAAAGCCTGTGGCTCAGAGCAGTAATTAAAATTTGATGATGCAGCAATTAGATTATGTAACTGTTCAAAAAAATGGTAAATCTCGTGTTTGCTGACATGCTCCACTTTCCATTAACATGTTCATTCAAATACTTTTTTAGACAGTAACAACTAATTCACCTGAATACTGGATGTGTCACATAAACATATTAAAATGTGTTAAAAGTGCTGCTATGGTGAGTTTTACCATTAGTAGACATAGTAGAGGTATAAGTAACAATTTAAATAGTACACAGTAACTATAAATGGATAAAATCTGTCATCCTTTAATAGATGTTTCTTAATGTTAGTGTTGACAAATTGCTGTGGTATCAAGGGAATAAAAGTTTAAGAGGCGCCGTAATTGTCAGTTAACCAATAAAAGAAAAGAATTACTGTTCAAACTGTTGAGTTTGATTAGACTTGACCTTCTTTTCAAGTGGAAAATAACACAGAAAAGGCTGTGTGTTTATTCTTCACAGCCATTCACTACAGCACTATAGTTCAATTTAGCTTTTTTTTTTCTTCATCACCCAATTCTACTGCAGCCGCTGTACAGGGACCCGACAGGGACCTGTGCCAGACTGGTATTGAAGAAATGCATTTAGTACTCTTTATAAATATTCAGCTTGGATCAGTTGCTATACCTGTTTTGAATGTGTGTGTATGCGTATGTGTATTTGTCAAGCAATGCCCTCATATCTAGTGCAAAAGCTATTGTACTGCAGCCATATCCCAGTCCCACAGCTTTACTTTCATGAAATTAAATCAATTCTAATATTTCAGTGAAAAAGAGAAACAGAGTAGCGTTTTTTTTTGTTTTTTTTTTTTAGAAATACACAAACTCAGAAAAGAGAAGCACAGATAAGACTTAAAGAGCTGTACTTTCCCAAACAGACCACTAGGAAGCAGAATATGTACATAAGTGAGTCAACATTGCTACATGTCTTGCTGTGTTTACATGCAGGACAAAGTCCAGCTGTTTATCTCTGTCCAAGCCAGAACCTTAAAACTGTTTACTGACTAGTTAGCTACCATGAAAATAGCTGATTAAATGTCAAACCTAAGATTAACAAAATAATTAAGGTTTTTGCAGATTATCCACATTTCCATTTTGGCTGAAGGGATGTTTACATTACTGTTACAGACGGCCAACCGGGGTATGGCAACAGCTGGAGAAACACGATTTTACATCTTTAATAAATGTCTAAGCGTTTACTAGCTTCCAAAGGCTGCAGACTGACCTGTTACAGTTGTATCCTGCGTTTTTTCCTCATGGGTCACTGAAGGGCTGCTGGAGGAGGTAGGGGGTGGGGGGGCCTTCCTCTTACTCCTCTTTAGAGACGACTCAGTAGAAGAACTTCGACTCAGAGATGCTGCAACCTTCACAATCCAGAGAAACTGACTGCTGTCACTCAGTATAAACTGAAAAGATCTGAATTATCTGATCATTTCATCTAAGTGTTTATTTAAATTAACTTAATTCAGTTTTGTGTGTAACATATGTGAGGGTTTAT
>JANCOA010000053.1:13431458-13442260 GCA_024363135.1 Leptodoras oyakawai
CTTCACACTCTGCTCTTACTGGTGCAATGTGTAATTAATGAAGATTGGCCACCAGGCTGGTCCAATTTAGCCATGAACCCCCCCACACTAAAATGACAGGTGTTTCAGTTTCATTGTCTAACCCCTATGGATGGCCCATATAGGTGTATCTATATAGATGGCCCATGTAGGTGTTTCCATATAGATGGCCCATATGGATGGCCCACCCTGTACTACTGATGTAGTAGATGGAGATTAGGTTGAAATATTCTGACCTATTCCTTTAGGGCAGTATTTATTGACAAATGTATACTTTTTATAGTCTTGTAGATTTAATAGAGTAATGGAGCTAGGCTAATTGCATTGCTGTTGCATCTGTTTCGTTTCAGTCCAGTATAACTTCTAAGTAGATTTAGCCCGTCAGTGCAAAGCATTTGGTTTGCCATTGTTGGTGAATGATTGAACAGTTTAACAGGTGCAGTGTGTGATAGACACAGCATGAGCGATGCTGATAAGAGGTTTTTAATGCTCAGGAAAGCGTCTCCACCTCCGGCACTCACCCTCATTTACTACCAGAGCATACGTCCACCGTGTGTCTCAGCACAACAGCCTGGTCATTCGGTACTGTTATGTTCGTGCATGTGTTTGTGCACTTGTACTGAGGGACATATGGGAAAAGAGGGTGATTTATTGGGTAATAACGCAAGCCTTCTGGAGCTGCTTTGCTGGCTAGGTTTATTATGAACTTCATAAATAGGATAGTATTTACACACACATAAAGAGAGAGAGAGAGAGACACAGACACCCAAATATTATCACACCTGTTTGTGTATCGCAACACTCCAGAGACCTTGTAGGTATATATTTTTTTCCCATGCGAGTACACACACACACACACACACACGCACAGTTAATTCTGAAGCTTGACCTAATACAGCTTATGTCCTCACACATGCATACAGCCATGCTTGAACATGACTTCCTCTGAAATTTCTCCCAGGTTCCTCCTGTTGAAAGCATTTCTGCTATTTCTCAGCTCTCGGTTTCAAAATACAGAGCGAAAAATCCAGTTCTGCTTTTGCGTTTTTGATGAGTTCAGTATCTGATGTCACCGCCGAGTGAAGTAAGGGTACCTGCCAGCAGTTAAAAGTTGCTGAGCTTCTTGTTTTGGGAGTGTGTGTGTGTGTGTGTGTGTGTGTGTGTGTGTGTGTGTGCTCCATAGAGTAATGGTTGCAAACAGTTTTAATTATTCCCCTCTGATTTGTTTTCTTGGGAGTGGTAGTGAAAATGCGACACACACACACACACAGACGAAGCGTGGGATTGACGCAATGTGTGTAGTAAAAGTTTTGTGTAAGGAGAGAGCAGTTGTGCTTTAAAGCAGCACTGAAAAGCCCATATGCTGGATTTCCTGCACCGGCTCCAGCTCTTCAGAGCAGCACAAAAACGACAGGTGCTGCGGCTTCGTTCCTACTGTACGCCTCGCCCTTCTCGAGTGTATTCAATGGAGCAGATTTACATGAAAGAATGGTCTTAAAAGGGGGCGAGAAAGAGAGGGATAGCGGGCGATTTTGTCTGCGAGCGAGAGGGAGCCTGTTGATTGTGTGGTGGAAAGAATGAGTGAGGAAGAGCGAGGAGAGGAGAGGGAGGGAGAGAGGACGGGGAGCAAGCACTTGTGGAGGCTCACTGAATGTAGGTCAAGACACGAGGGCCGCTTCCTCGAAGCCAGCCTGCCTCAGCCAATCGGAGCTTAATCAGCTTTGCCTTCATTAAAAGGCCTGCTGGCTACTATGTTAATGCCGTCTCAATCTGCCCAGCTTTACTGATTATCACCGGTAAACCTCGCCACCTATTTAGACTGCAGCCCGCTTCTGCTCAAGGCTCCATGCACACACAGTGCAGGGTATGCTTACTGAGTGAACAATACTGATCACAAATCATTTTAATGACCTCATTTAGTATGTAAAGCTTCTAACATAAACCACATTCTAAAAATGGAGTAAAAAACTGAAATCTGTGATTTGTTAACATAAAGAATCCGACATACAGTTTTCTGAAAGACAAGCTGAACCGTGGGCTCGTCTGACCACAGGACACGTTTCCACCATCTTTCGGTCCATCTCAGATGACTTTAGGCACTGAGAACTATGTACAAAATTAAAACAGATGGCTTCCTCTTTGCAGAACACAGTTTCAAGTTGCATTTCTTGATGACTGGACTGTGTTAAGTTAAGTGACAATGATTTTCCAAAGTACTCCCAAGCCCATGTGGCTCTGTCCATCACAGTAGCTTGACAGTTTCTCAAACAGTACCACCTGAGGGCTCGGTGGTCACACACATTCAGCAGCGGTTTCTGCCCTTGGCTTTTACACGCCCAGATTTTCATGATAAGAACTGTAGGTGGTGAAAGACCTCAATTCGCTATTTGCTCTCTCACACTGAGAAACATTGTATTTGAACTGACTGACAATTCTCTCATGACATTTGGTACAAAGTGTTGAACCACGACCCATCCTTGCTTACAAAGACTTTGGTGGATGCTCCTTTTATACTAATCTTGATGACCTCACCTGTTACCAGTTTAACTGTGGAACCTTCCAGCATCCACCAAAGGCTTAGTCTTTGTAAGCAGGGGTAGGTCATGGTTCACCACTTTGTGCCAGTTTCATGAGAGAATTTGAACTTATTTGTGTATTGCAGGCAAAAATCTTTTCTTTGTCCTTTTGTCTCTTTAATCAAACTTCAGGTGAATTAACACATTACAGATTTCTGTACAGTATTGTAGTGTCCCAACTTTTTTGGAAATGGGGTTTGTACTCGTTTTCCTGTCTCTTTCTGTCTTCCACTTTCCATCTGTTCCTTTTTTTCCTGCCCCCACGTGTTTGTCCTTGTTGAATGTTTCACCCACCACCGTATCTTCTGCCGTCTTTGTCCATCACAGAGAGGTGCAGAGTTTCACTGGCTGGTCCAGTGGGTTGCAGTAACAGCAGTGCCAGTATCCGCCGGACTTCCTCCCTGGACGCTCTCACCGGCCCCTATCTGTCAGGCCACTGGCCCCGTGATGCCCCCCACGCCCCCTGTGTACCCTGCATGAGAGACAAAGCCACCCAGGTGAGCTCTGCATCCATCTCTCACTACACTAGGATGCACTTTAGAAACAAGGTTCATTAATTATTTGTTCATTCAAAAGGGGAAGTAAACCGTGCAGTATTTGAGACACCGTGTGCCGCGAGTGTCTCACACATTTATCTACAGAACTGGATGTCTTTTCTTACATAATTTATTTTCACATTTCACAATGGTGTTGATTTTCTAGTTAAGCAATACTTGGACACATTTTACATGGATGTTCAGTTCTAACAGGCACAGACAGAGGCTAGATTTTACATGGCTGAGTTTCCACATTGCTCTGTATTGGGCATTACCACTCACTGGCCAGTTTATTAGGAACAAATGAATACTAGATAAACCTCTGCTTTACTCTCACACAGCTACAGTCTTTGTACTATGATTTGGAAACATTTGTGGTCTATGTTGGCCTGATTGAATCGCATATATTTGCAGAGTTCACAGCTATAAGAAATCAGGCTTCCACTGCACGGGTTCTATGAGTCTGTGCCCACTCTGGCCTCGGGTTCCTGTTCTTGGCTGACAGGAGAGGAACCCGATGTGGGCTTCTGCATTTGTAGCTCATGCACCACATAATTTCAAATAATGTTGTGCATTCTGAGACACTCATGGTGCCCACCATGGTGGTAAAGAGTGGTTATCGGAGTTACCGTAGGCTTCCTATTAGCTGGATCCAGTCTGACCTCTCTGAACAACAGAGCATTTCTGCCCACAGAAATGACATCCAGCATTGCACTGTTGGTAAATGTTTGAAATCATTTTTTTTGCCTTGGCTCGATGCTCCAAACATTATTTTATTTTGCATACAATACAGTATGCAACTTTATTGTTCCTCCAACAGAGCTCAGCTGTGCTGTGCAGGTCGCGGGAACAGGAACAGCCTGTGTGCCTTGACCGTTCATCCACCGTGTCTAAAGCATGCTTGTGAAACTTGCAGTGTATTCCTACCTTTACATGCCCGTGTGATTATATTCAGCCTGTTCTCATTGCTGTTCATCGTGCTCTCTACATTCTGGTAGACGTTTCGTCCAAGTATGTCCATCTCTGCATGTCTCTCTACTGTAAGTAAAATAACTACACAGCGCACACTCCTCACAGGACGGACCACACAGTTGAGCAGCTGTAAACACGATGCGTTTCCTCTTCGAGAAGCTATTTTAAGTGATTACTGTAAGCTTTTAATGTGGTTCTGCCGCACTTCTCAGATCCACCTCTGTGTTGAGTGCTTACCCACTACTCTGGACTGTGACAAACTCTGAGCACAGACAACTACATCCTATGAAAAGAGGCTGTTTTATGACTTTAAATTTTTTTTTTTGTAGTTTTGTCTTAAGCAATATAAAGTGATATGAGCTGTTTTGATGTTTGGATATTTTTGTTCAATTATAAGTTTCGTAGGAAGGAAGAAGGTCAATAGACAGCAGGACAGATAGACATGAATCGTGTGTGTGTGTGTTTGGAGGAAGAAAGGAGGAAGCCTCTCCCTGGCTTGCTGAACGATGAACGGAAACAGAAGCATATTTTTGGTGAAGGCAGAGGCTGGCCGCCATCGCAGCCTCATTCTTTCCTAAAGTCTCATCTTTTTTCCAGCACTTCTGATCCACACCTGGAGTTATACTACAGCTTCTACTAACTTTTCCTAATGGTTTAAAGTATTATATTAAATGTGTACGTAGCATCCTTGTTTAAAAACAAAGAAACAGTCAGGGCGCTATGATTAGACAGGATGCGATATCGTCATTGTTGATTTTTAAATGGGAATCCTAATCAGTTTAACCACAACCAAGTGTAACACACTTGTCACGGCACTACCGATTACGAGCTCTGGGTCTCCAGGGTTGTCTTTTATTGTCCACTGTGTGTGTTTGTGTGCACACTGTGCTTCCTCTGGAGATCCCAGACCTCCACCCAATCTCTCTCTGTCAGCGTCTCACAATGAGGGCGAAAGAACACAGGAACTGGGCGAGCGTGGAGAGAATGTGGAATTTTTTTTTATTTATTTTTTTTTTGCACAGAATCTACAAAGCTCTGTCTCTCATTCTCACTGCAACATCAGGCCAAAATAACCGAGTCTTGGCTCCGTATGGTGGTGCGAGTTGCCATGGTGCTGAGCTCACACCTAGTGACCAAACAACAACACCGAAATGAGCCTTTGCCTTGCTTGCTGCCTGGAAGAAATATGCAGCTGACATGCTTGGCTCTGGGCAGCCACTGATGCTATAATCCAATATGATTAGCTTTGTATGAAGCTGTATACTACTACTTTGCAGGGACATCTTGCTTTAGAACTCAGATTTGTCAATATGCTACACACACACACTGAAGTACCAGAAAAACTGGTATATCAGTTAATACCTGTTAGGCTATCGCGTGAAATGATTCCTGCCAGCCGACGCTGGTCACGCTCACCGAGAGACATTTTTCGGCCACACTGCTGGCAGAAGTCAGAGGTTTTGCTGTAATTCTTGTAATCACGGTACACTCTTGAAATGCTCATGCGTGCAAATCCAAACTTTGCTTCTCCCCTCCCCCCGTAATGCTATGACCCATCTCCTGAGCTCCGACTATTAAATCGCAATAACGTGCTATTCTCATGGCTCATAGCTCTAGAAGCTTCCGTAGATATCCATCGCTTTATATACACTTTTGCAGACACAACCAGTGACATGCATAGGTGGTGTTGCTATGTATACCAGTTTTTCTGGTTCTTCAGTGTATTTGGGTACATTTCTGTACATTGTGAGTGGTGCTTGCAATATAGGGTTTTTTTTTTTTTTTATTAACAAATTTAGCAACATATCTGATGCAAATCCTGAAGTTACCAACATTTTCAGCCATTTAGCTTTTTACCTTAACCACATCAAGGACCTAATGGATACATGCTAGCTAGCCATATTGATGCCCTGCACCATTAGCTGGTTTATGCGGTGTCGTTATTTCCTGGTTGGCTAGCAACAGTTTTCTTTGACTTTAACTCTGTGAATGGCTAGTGTAAGTTCCATCTGAATGCCCTACTGTTTACAGTGTCTCAATCCACTGTGTTTCATCGCAATCTTAAGCCTGAACTAGCTGAGCTTTACATGAGTCATTTTGCTGCACACCATCGTAATTATGTTAATACAGAAACCTGAGCAGACTTGTGCACCGATGGCTGTTAAGCATAGAGTTTGCCCTGAAAACCAAAGTTCAAACCCTACTCATTTCAGAGACACAATTCTGCTGAAATCCCATCAGCTTTTACCCTTGGGGAGAAGTCTATATCCTCTCAAACAGGCAGCATTTTTAGGGATGTTTTTATTGGGATCCTTTCAAATGACAAAAGGCTTTGTCTGAGCACATTAGGCCTGTGTGTGTGTGTGTGTGTGTGTGTGTGTGTGTGTGTCAGCAAGACAAAGGAAGAATATGACCACAAAGCCACATCTCTGTGAGCTCTGTCTTACATTATCTGTTAGAGACATCCTTCAGACTTCAGCCAAACCCAAATGACTATAGTTTAAGATATTCAATGTAAATATAGATTGATTTCTTAAAAAAATGCTGTTTTATTCCGAAATAAAATAAACACTCGGCACACTGTAGTTTTGTACACCCTGAAAGAATGATCCCCTGGTAATGTTTTGGCTGCCTCTGTCAGATTTCTCATCAGATTACTTTTACCTGGGAGAGTAGAAAGAAGCAGACCTTTTACAAGACTGCCCACGTCCCATGCAGCGTCTGCGCGCTGTACATCTCTGTCTTGCCGCCAGCTTTGTTGCCTTTTAACAAGAAAGGGCTTTTTGTCATGCTAATCCCTCCATCATGACTGACGGCCTGAAAATTGCTGCCATTTTCTGTCGTTAGTATGTTCCAAAAGGCCCTCAGTGAACTTGGCCCTCGTGCATTGACATACCTTCTGCTGCCTACAGCAAGCAAGCCATGTGTGAATTATGGTTCTACTGAGGGGAAATTTGTCGATGGGAGCAAAGCAAGCCATGGCAGAGCTAGAGACAGATTTTTTTTTTTTTTCTGTTGCCAGGCTGGTCCCTGCATTTCACCTCAGGCTCACTTTTACACAGCAGCTGTTGGCGCAGTGTGAAAACTACTCAGAAGTATTGAATCATAGCTCTTTTGTACGTCGACTGTTTTCCACAACGTTCTGTGTATCATGTGGCTTATACACATGTAAGTTGGGGGCTTGCCAAGGCAGCCTTACAGATGTCCTTTTGTGTTTATGCAGCAATATATGGAGAGGCAAATGACAGGAAATGCAAATACTGACATTTCCATATTTCAAACAGCAAAATTTTTTTTTTCTTCCTTTTTTTCATTTTCAGTCTCAACCTGTAGCCCAAGCTGATACTTGTTTTGTTCCTTCTTTTGTAAGACGGTCATGGGAGTGTCGATTTCCACCCGAAGAGTTTCCCTTTCACTGACTTTTCTTTCTCCCGACGTTATGTTTATTAACCACCGTTTGTAACTTCCTTTCTGAGTATCCACTTGCAGACAGGAGTTACATCACAGCCCAGGCCTCTCCTCATGACCTGGGCATCAAAGCAAGCCTAAACACATGGCCCACACATAAAGAGCTCATTGTCTTGCCAATAATCTTCTCAGCAGAGCCCAACTGTAACTGCATCCAGCTCACACACACACACACACACACACACACACACACCGAATACAAGGGCAAATAATCAAACCTTTACTGTATTGTGATTATGGCTTGAAAGATTCTGCTTCAGTGCCTATAATGTCTTAACTGGATTTGTAATTAGGCTGAACTGGGCTAAATGGAAAAAGTAACAACCACTTGAGTGGAACGTACGAGGCCAGGACTGGATGCCGAATTCCTACATGAATACATTATTAAGGGTGTATATATGTATATATGATGTTTTGTTCACTATATGTACTTACTACATAGGTTGTAATAACACAAGTGGAAATTTGTCATTTGAACCACACTCGGTTCATTCAAAACAGCCTCGAATTCTACTCTTCGCCATACCAACTCCCATGCTGAATCTTGTAACAGAGTTTAGTTTTTCCGTATTCTTAGACGATCACTTGTTTATCACAGTGTAAAGTCTGTTCGTTTTTCGTAACGCAGATTACAAAGACATTCTGTCACACCTAATAAGGCTGAATCTGCTGAATGCTGGAACTTATTTATATAGGACATTCAAGCTGAATTTGCACATGGCAGTTCAGTTTTATGTGAAAACTCTAAACAGTGAAGCCATCATTATCAGTATCAGTATAATATCAGACAGATTATTGAAAAACTGAAATGTATCCATATACATGAGGAACCATATTTGAACATCCTGACAACTTGAATTGAAAGCAAATCCCGATGTGTTTAGTGATTTCCACTGGAAATTGTACTGTTCGCTTCTGTTTAAAGGCTGACCAGGTATACGGACCAGGTATAGTACAGAAGTCTGACACATTTCAAACCATTTCGTAGTGCACATGCTCACTCTGGTAGACTGTGTGAAAGGCCATTAAGGGCACAGAGCAGGGATAGAGGAGCATACCACCAAGCATGGCACAGCTGCAAAACAAGTGACAGCAATTTGTGTGCGTGTGCATGTGTCTGTGCAGGAGAGAAAGAGAGAGAGAGAGAGAGAAAGAGAGAGAGAGTATGAGTGTTGGTGTGTAACCCTGTCTCGCGTCAGTCGTGGTCTTGGCAGTCCTAGCAGCCAGATGCTCCCCCCCGCTCTGTGCAGTGTGTGTGTCGCTGTGAAGTCGCCACAGCTGCTGAACAGAGCGGTGCTTGTGCGCTCGGCCAGGCAGCCACGCTGGAAATCTTAAAATCGTGGGAAGGAGGAAGTGATGTCTGGCACTCGGCCTGAGCTCTAAGAACGACTCAGGAGCGCAACAGCTCAGCCATGCACCACACACACAACGGAGTCAGTCACAGCACAGCAGCACTGAAAGAGGAGCTCGCTGATACACAAGCACACACACACACACACACATGCATGCAGGAGTTGAGGCAGCAGCAGCCACAGAGAAAGAGTGTTCATTATTTATCATCTTCAGTCCACTGTGTGCACAGATAGGCACGTCCCAAGCTGTGTTTGAACTCTCAGTAGTGGAAAAGTGAAATTATAGGCTGGAGGAGAGAATCAGAAACGGAGAGAATAAAGCTTAGTAGTTATGATTTAGTCATAGCTAAGAAGGAATGGCAGTGAAAGAATGAGCAGCTTTGTGTTGAAAGTTTTGCACAGGGCCCTTCATTTATGACATGAAGTTGTGGTGCATTTAACACACGGAGACGATGCACAGTTTTACCTGTTTGTTCTATTGTAGCATCCATTTTCAGATAGCACTGGACTTGTTTAGTTGGTTTGTATTTTCTAATTCCATAGTCATATTGTGCTTAATGAAAGTTTGTATAGTAGTTCTTGGGGTTGGAATGCAGGTGATGAGCGCCATAGAGGGGTGTGGTTGGTGCCATACTGTGCTTTAGCTCCCACACTATCCGCATCCATGTTGTGGCATCAAGTGATGTTTATCCATAAATCCTAATGTCGTTAGCACATTTGATAATGACCAACCGACCTCCTGCAGTGTGAAAAAAAGTTTGTTTAGCCCTGCATTTCTAGTGAGGGCAAATAGAGGAAGTCAGTAAGGGCTTTGGTTTCTTTGGATTGGAAGTACGCCAGCATATGCAGGGGATCCCACTGGGTCACAACCTTTACCAAACACACGCTTGCAGTGCTATCTGTACATAGGGCATTTCAGTGAACAAGGCATTACTGTCACTAAGCCCTGCTTAAAGCCGCCTCTGACGTTCACCATGGTTACCAAAGGAAATATTTAGGCTCTTGTAGGGTTTCAAATGAAAGCTGTATTTAACATGAAGTATTTTTCCTTATGGAGATCAGTACAGAGATGTCAGAATGGCGAGGTTCTTTTAGTTTTGGTCATCATGAGGTACATCTGGTTCTCACAAGATGAGCTCAGCAGAGTTTACACAGATATACGCACACAGGAAGAGTGAGAAGCAGCTTTTACAGACAGAGGACATCCACAGGGAGTAAGATGGAGTGGTGGGAAATTACAGAAATACGATGAGAAGAAAAAAGCAAGTTTTGTGCAGGTCATAACAGTATCACATAACACTGTAACACATAACGGTCTGTGGCAGAGAAAGGTGTCGTTAATTCAGAAAGGATGTAACATGGCATGAGAAGGGATTTTTTTAAAAGGCTGAGTGTGTGCAGTGTTGCAAGGAAAACATCTGTATATACTTTAATTAAAGGAACTTTCTACAATGAAACACAGTAAATGTGTTTATTTCGAAATATCTTTGCGGCGATTAGCTGTTAACAGTGGTATTCACAGCAATATTAGCATGGAAGTTGACGCTGAATGACGCCGAATGGTCTAAAGGACTAAAGCATCTCTGCGTCATTCTCTTTAAGTAGAGATGAGTCCCACCGGCACCTCTATCAGCAGGTAGTTAAAAGTCATTGCGGTTAATATAGGAAACCATTAACCAACGTGTAAATATACCAACATTTTGACGAAGGAAGAAGCCAACTCAGTATTTCATACTAAAATAAATACTTGTAATACTTGGTGGGGGGTGGCACGGTGGCGCAGTGGATAGCGCTGTCGCCTCTCAGCAAGAAGGACCCGGGTTCGATTCCCGGGTGGGGCGACCTGGGAAATTTCTGTGTGGAGTTTGCATGTTCTCCCC
>JANCOA010000053.1:13445872-13457690 GCA_024363135.1 Leptodoras oyakawai
TATATATATATATATATACAGTATATATAAGCTCACTGAGGCCCGATGACCAGAAGAGAGGATGCTATTCTTTGCCCACAGAGTAGAACAGTTCTCTTCTCCTGGACGTTCAGCCGCTAATGTCTTTATGTACTCGACTAAGTTTGACTTGAAGATCTTGCAATACATCCAAGGCAACTTGAGCCAAAAATGTCCGGATGAAATTTAATATTTAATATGGATCATCTTTGTCTTTCTAGAAGTCACTCTGCTTTACTGTAGACATGATTGCAGCTTTATATTTTGGAAGAGAACACAAACGTGGACCTAACAGCAACAAGTGTGTAGGTACCCCATCCCCCTTGAGGTCTTGAATTTTCCTGTTGTAACTGTGAGTGTGGGTGAGTTGGGCGTGAGTGAGAGATTCCTGTCGAGAGCATGGCTTGGTGAGGGTCGTGCATGAAAGGAGGGGACAAACCCACTTCATTGCTCTCAAAGCTGCCTGAAGATATCCAGAAAGCAGTGTGACCAGCAGCTTTAATACAAAACTCCTCAGACATAAGCAAAGACGAAGAGTTCCCTGAGCAAAGACGCTTACGTGCTGCTCTATGACACTGTGTTACTCGAGCAGTTGATGCATCACTGCGAGGATGTATACATAAACTTGAGTTCCATATGTACTGATTTCTCTCTATGTCTGTCTTCTCTTTCTGTCTCTCAGACCCCCAGTGCCTGGGCAGATGAAAATGAGGAGAAGAGGCAGAGCTCACACCAGCGCTCGGCGTCCTGGGGCAGCACTGACCAGCTTAAAGAGGTCAGGACTCCTTCCTCCTCCCCCACTCTCTTGTATTCAGGACGACGCCAGTGCTCCATCTCGATCTCCTGAGCATTCAGTGGGGTGCAGACGCACAGCAGCGTGCTGGGAGGAGAGCGTGACCGGATTAGAATAGAGAAGAGTTCAGCGAAGCACAGCCAGCACAGTGTCACCTCAAATTATAATAATGCCACTCTTCCCTTATGGATGTGTTGACAGCCTGCTCTTCCCCTGTCAGACCCTCTCCCTCTCCAGCAAGAGTTCCCAGGTTTAACAGCTAGGGAAATCTCCATGGACTCCATTATGATGGTGACATGGTTTTGTTTTATGAATATAATTTCCAATATTATGGCATTATAAGATCAGGTCTCCAGATAGGCACCTTATGCACATCATGTCTATTATTAAGAGCAGATGTAAACAATTTTATAACATGTTACAAGTTAGAAACCAGCTGCAGTTGTTGTTTAAGGTCACGTCTATGCATGTAGAAGTTACTACTTCTACATTAGTGTAAGTTGCATCATTTTATGCAATCACTGACCAGTGTAACTAAAATAATATGAACCATATCTATAACAGCTTTGGTGTAGATGATGGTGAAATACGTTGCAGTCATATCATTAAAAAAAGTTTTTGGTAAAACAATGGACCCTCTGGTTGTACGTCGGAGACTCCAGGGGGTCCGCAGACCCCACATTGTGAACCACGCCTCTATGGCAGCTTTATAAACTGCTCTATCTATTCAGCCTTTTATTCCTGCCCTCTGCTGTTTTAGGTCTCTTCTTCTTTTCTCTTCCTCTGTCTCTAACGAGAGTTCCTCCCTCCCCCTCTTGTCACGGTGCTGATTAATTCCACATCCTGTGCAAGTGACGGAATATCTGCCCGACGTACGACCTTGCGCGGCATTACGTTCTTTGAGTGCTATACCCCGAGTGTGCTGCTTCACATTCACATGCAGCTTCAATTGAGTTAATCATTCTCCTCCAAGTCACTGGGTCAGATGTGTTCTCACACACACGCACACGCACATGCGTGCACACTCTGTAACTATACAGCTCTGACGCAGCCAGCAGTACTCTTCTTGACCCAGTGCTGGCCTGTCCTGCACTGCCCCACATATATACACACACAAGCACATGCACAAAGCCCACACAGACCTATTGAGGCCTGCTGGCCCGAGAATGCGTCTTTGGGAGTTAGCGATTCTGCAGGCCATTGTGCTGAGGCTGGAAGAGATTACGCAAACGTGTCATTAGCTTCTCCACTCCCTGCCATTACTCATTTATTGATTAAATGAGCCAGCCACTTCATTTCAGCCGGATATCTGATCTCTTCCAGGCGTACACCGTGCCCTTGCACCTCAGTATGCGCGTGACAGTTTGTGTAATAAGGATAGTGAGCAAGAGAAGCAAGCATATATTTTTGTTTCGTGTGGTGTACATGGCCAAGAGACTGGGATTATATAATTGTATGTTCCCATCTGTATATGTCCTTGTGTGTGTGTGTGTGTGTGTGTGTGTGTGTGTGTGTGTATATATGTGTGAGGTGCAGCTTAGCGATGGTGCCGAAGGTAATCACAGAAGAATGCAGGGAGCCAGGGCTGGCTGCATGGGGTCTCATGCCTTTCTCTGTGCTGTCTTTATTTCAGAGTACTCGTGTGAAAGAGCACAGCTCTCTATGCACAGACATACAGTGGTTATGTGGCCTTGCTTTGTGTGTTTTCTATGATTTTGCATCCAAGCATTGAGGAAACAGTGACACTTTGCTGAAGGCTGAAGCCATTATGAAATAGAGGTTAGTTTGAAGTATGCTAACAATGTTTCTTTCTCTGTCAGATTGCTAAGTTGAGGCAGCAGCTCCAGCGCAGTAAGCACATCAGTCGGCACCATCGTGATAAAGAGCGCAAATCCCCCTTCAATGGCAACCATGCCGCCATTAACCAATCACAGGTGAGCTCTCTCTCTCTCTCTCGCTCTGTCTCTCTGTCTCTCTCTCTCTGTCTCTCTGTCTCTGTGTGTGCATGTGTCACCTTGTCTGATCCTGCAGGAGTTATATGTTGTTAGAGGAGAGACGTTTCTCCGTTGCTACAGTGACCAAGCAACCTCCATTGTATTTCTGTCTCGTATTCTCAACACTGTCCTTCCCGTTCTCCATTTCACCCTTCCTATTTTTTTCTGCAGTTTTGTCTGTCTGTGTTGTGCACATGCTTGTTCTCTTTCTGCATTTCTCTTTCTCTGTCTCGTTCTCACACAGCACTGAAATGAAGCAGCTGTGAATCTCTCTTGGTTTAGATGAAGTATCATAAATCACTCCTGTGTTATGAAAGTTTCTGAAAGTGCCTCATAAGCACAAATCGGTTTCAGAAGGTTGTGACGGATGCTGCATTGTGGGATACGCTGTGATGAACTAAAGCTTAGCTTGGGCAGAGGACCCCCGCTTCCCTACACACACACACACACACGTGCGCGCGCACACACACACACACACACACAGTCCAGACTGGATTGTTTATAAAAGCTGTATCCTTAATGAACTGCCAGAATGCATAATAGCCATGTTAATTACTCCATCGCTTGTTGTAATAGACACCACGCACACACACACACACTCGCACATAAAGAGAGTGAAAAGTGTTGGTGAGAGTGAATGAGAGTGCAGGACAGCCGTTTGTGAGGTTTGATCTGCTAGTGTGTGTGTTGGGGCTTAATCAGCAAGGCCAGGTGCAAGCATGAAGGCTCTCGAGTGTGAAAGGCTTCTCTTCATGAGCAGGGAATTAGTGAATAAATTACGGCGATCACATTTGGGCCGATCTTGCTCTCTTTTTTTTTTTTTTTCTTTTTTTTTTTTTTGTCTCTGTGTGTGCGTTTTGTGTTTGCTCATGAATTAGGCCTGCGTGTGGCAAACGTCCTGCACGCCTGCTCTGTACTGTACTATAGTTGCCAGCCGGTCAATTAAAGGCCGCCCTCTGTCCGGCTGTCCCTCTCTGTGGGTGTCGGGTGAGGGAGACGAGCTTGTTGTGTGGCTACCTTTTTGTCTGAGTGGCAAACTAAAGCACCATCTGTCGCTCCACCGTATTGAGCTTGGCCCTACTGTACAGAGCTGATCCTTCTGATCTCCAAGAAACACAAATACCGAGCGCAGAATGCTCATGGGTTGAATTGGTTCTGCCGGGAACGCGAGTGTGTCATTAGGCCTCGCGCGGGGTGTAGTGCAGAGCGGGCAGGAATGCTGGGCTGTTTTAGCTCGTTGTTTTTGGTTCAAACTTTCAAGGAAGTTTTTACAGCACTGCCTGGGTGAGAAAACACATGGAAAGTTCAGAGTTTCAGTTCCAAAAAAGCATGTCTGACATGAGGTAATTTAGTTACAAAACGCACATATTCAGTGCCTTAATTATCCTGTGCACCAACTACTTTTATTTGCCATTGCTGCCAGATCTATAGAGTGGTACAGGAGGTTGTTTTTTTTCTTCATGGAGGATTTATTGTTTCGATGAGGTTTATTTGCTTAGGGGTTCCTTGTCTAAAGCTGCTCTGCTTCACATTAAGCCTAATGGAAAGCAGGTGAGTGAGAACTGGCTGTATAACCCACGTTAATTCTACCAGACCGGAGTTTATTTGGACCAGAGCGACACAGGGGCTCTAATTCAGTGTCATAGCTAAGCTATCAATGGGTGTGTGTTCTGAGTTTTGCTCAAGTTACATTTGTATGGGCATTACAGATTAAAAAACATAATGTGATACTTCAAGAAATGTTTATAATACAAAGTGTTTCATTTTGCAGAGCAGTCGTGCCGTAATGAGAAAGTTGGGGGAAATGAGTTTAGTAATGTTTACAATCTGAGGTTAACTAAGGAAGAAATGCTTGTCCTCTCTCTGACCACATGGGATTACTCCAGTCCAATGACTCGTAAGTTAGGTGAATTGGAGATACAAAATTGCCCGTGACTGTGTTTGAACTTGTACAGATGAACCGTGTATCAATGTAACCATGTCCCTGTCATGAATAGCCATTGATGCTGATATTATGTTAAATAAACAATAAACAGTTAAGGAGGAGAATTTCAACTGGTTCACAGGGCTGACTAACATTATTAAAGAATTTTCTTGGATTTAAATGATTGTTTTCACTTGATTCTAATATGTATGTTATTTACGATGCCACATAAATGAACATAGATTTTCACTTAAACTGTCCTTGATTTGACTCAACTAAATACTGGTTGGTATTTAACAACATTAAATAATACATCTTTACAGCTGACTATAATTTATTAAGCATCCAAAATGCCTCCTGTACAGGATATGAGCTTTAGGATTTTGGACTTCACTTAACTGCTTGACTTCAGACTTGCACTTACTAGTGTTTACACCATATAGAGATTTATGTAGAGTGTTTCCCAGTACTTTTGACTCATTTAAAAATAATATATAAATAGTCTGGCCTGTTTAGATCTGTGCATGTTTATTCCACTCTGACACAAGCTGCTGCCACTGCCTCAATCAGAGTCGCACTGACTCTTTCTCAGCACACACCACCCCCCATCCTCTCTTATGAGAAGTTTTTACATGCACTGAAGTGGAGGTGGAGCCTGAAAAGACACACAGCATGACCCCTTGATGGTGTAGGGGGGCAACGTGGGCAAGTGTGCATGTTTGTGTGTGCGCCAATGCCTATTTTGCTGGGGGCAGGGTTAATTGTAAAAGGTGACAGTAGGGCAGAAGCACTGACCTGTTGGAGGTGTGTGTATTGGAACTGTGTGGGTTACAACAAACAGCTCTAGTGTGACTGAGCTCGACACTCTGCTTAAGTACTGTGCAAGTTGTCTACAAGTGCTAATCATTTCAGGGGTGTTAAAAGTCCACAGACATGCTTTTATTGTTTAAGACTTAATCCAGCATGGCTGCAGAGTAGACTAAAGGCTTTAAACACACACATACACACACAACTTGTGCTGATTTTCCATTCATTGTCCACTGAGTCTTGCGTTACTCAAGTGCTGTGTGAGAAAATCAACGATTTTCCATTTCATCCTTAAGAAAATGTCTGAGCATAGTTGGAGCAAAGCAAATGATTTCCTGTGTGAACTCGATCTCCACAGCACCCACTAGTGTCTGAAAAGAGAAGCTCCTAGGCTGTGGCTCTGCTGCTTTTGGCAGACTGGGGTCGGGAGTGGAGGGGTGTTATGGGGGAGATGAAGCACTTACACCATTCTGCTCAAGTTTGATCCAATTGCAGAGCGAGGAATGAATTCCACTCCATCGGTGCCCTTCTTCTGTGGTTAGCTTATGGTTTCACATGTGTTTTTCTTGGATTGGTGCAGTCATGAGCAAGAGTGGGTCGTTTGATGGCTGGTGATTTGTTTCAGCATTTTATTCAGATAGCAGACCACAACAGAGCAGAACAGACTTTAATTTAGTCTAAACTATGCTAAACTATTGCTGAGAATGCATGGGTGGTTTTGTAGTCAGCCTTATGGATTTGTAGCAAGTCTCTGGAGGAAGAGAGAGGAAGTGTGTGTGTGTGTGTGTGTGTGGTAGTGCCTTTGTATTCTTCAGGTTGTCCATAGTTCAGCTCTGGTAAACAGCCGTGGCCTCGTGAATCTCCTGCTTTTTATAAATGCCACGGCTGTGAAATGAGGCCGCGTGTGAATGTGCCTGTGGCAGCTATCAGAGCCAGGGGATGGTTCAAAGGGATTCTTCTATCTGACCTCCAACATTTAAAGGCAGAGTGTAGTAACCAGAACAAACCCTAGAAAGAAAGAAAGTCCACTCGCTCACTGCCAGTAAAAGCCCCACATTACCATTTCGAGCTACGCATTGCTCCAACCTTGTAACGACTTATACCAATTCCAATTATTTCTCAGCGTCCTGCACTTCATTACCTTGTGATATCAGCTTAGACCACATACAGTACGTAATAAGTATAACTTTTTCCCCATCCAATCTCTCTTCATAATGTGTAGCATATGACCAATTACCATGGACAAGAATTCCAACATTTCTTTGTACTGAGAAATGAATGGAAAAAAAAGTTTAATCAAAATCTTACTAAGGGTGGGCTCCATCAATAACCTTTTAAAATGAACAGTATCAGCTTAAAATTATAGTTGGGCACCATGACTGACACAGACATGCGAGAAAGTCACTGGTAGAGAGTTTTGTCCAAGACTAGAGCAGCACTGTAAAAGCAATTCTGGTTATTTATTGCCTCTCTCAAAGGTTTTGTGGTGTCCATGGGCCATCACACCCACACATCAATGTCGGTAACACGTAACCACAGATTCCTCCTTCTGAAAATATTATACCAAGTCAAAAAGAATAAATAACACAGATTTCAAGCAGAAAGTTAACAAACATTTTAGATGTAGATGTAATGTAATGTAATGTGTTTCTCATTTAGTTTTGAGTAAACAGGTTTTCCGTCTTGTCTCGGTACAGGAAATATGCTAAAATGTAATTGTTGTGTAATCATGCAATCGCCTCAGATGCTGGAGATGGGGGTTAAGTTCATTTACGAACTGCTGGAGTATTTCTTCAACATGGCACTTATGCTTTAAATACCATTTATGTTCTGAAATCAGCAGTTTGTTTGCAGTGCAACTGGAAGGAACGTACAGAGATTTCTGTGCCACTGGAGCAGTTATAGAAATGTATTAAAATTCTTGTTTGTTGTTATTGCACATACCCTGTTGATGTGGTGGACAGAATTTAGAATAACTATAGTGTTCATTTCTGTAGCCTTACTATTCATTTGTATTTCTCTCCAAGACACCAGAAACCAGGAGCCACAGAGGCAAAACTGCTATTTATGAGCAAAAAGGGGCATTAATCCCAGTGTTTTCATGCCTCTCAGCCTCTGACCTCTCACAATATACAAACAGCAGAGCGCAACTCCCCCATGCGGCTCACTCACAGACCTCCTCAGACCTCAGGATCGGTGGTCGGGCCGTCTGTGGTGTGGTGCTTGGTGTCCGGTGCCCTTTGCTATGGTAATCAGAAAGCACTGGCCTTCCTGACCTTCAGCCACACTGTCCTGATCAGATCAATGGCTTATAATGTGGGAATGACCCAAAAGGCCACAAGCACTTTGTCTCATCCTGCATGCTTAGTAAAGGCCCTGACACTTCAGACCAGCAGCAGTGCCCATGTTCCAGCACAGCTTGCCACTGGAAATTTGACACGTAAACAAATATTTGTCTCCTAGTGAGCAGTTGCTAGGAAGTTGCCAGAAGCTGGACAGCATCACTTAACCAGCTTATTGTTTTTGGGTGACCTCAGAGGTCAGGGTTTGGCACAGTTTCTGCCTGTTGGTTTTACACAGGTCCCATGTTGCATTTAAAAAGTACAAGAAATAGAAAAGAATGTCTTGTGTGTGCTTTAAAACCGAAATATGTGATGTCTCATTTAGTTAAATACACGTACAGACACTGTGTTCGCCCAGAAGTCCCAGAGGAGTAAAGTTGTCCTGCACTGGGTGTGGTGTGGTGTAGTGTGGTGTAGAGTGGTGTGGGGAGTTTAAAGAGGGCCTGGATGTATAGAGATGTTAATGAGGATTCAGGGTGCAGGCTGATCCTCCATGCTTAAAGAGACTGTCACGACGGGGCCACACAGCTCAGTCACATCCTCCTAATGCACCCACATTGTTCCCTTCACCCCTCAGCAAAGGGGGTGGGAGCCAGAGAGAGAGAGAGGGAGAGGTGGATGATTTCTGGGACAGGCAGGACTGAAGGGGGAGGATAAAATGGAGAGCGGGTGTGGAATGTGGGAATGGTAGAAATGGAGGCAGAGGAGAGGAACTCAATGGAGGGAGGGAGCTGAGAGAGTGAGGCAATCACAGGGCATGAGCTGAGGACTACACAGAGCAGAGGGGTTGAAGCACAGAAACTGTAGGAAGAAGAGACAGTCCTGCTTTAAGATGACCGGAAGTCGTCTCTCGGAAAAGGTGACGTTCTTCTTTTTTGCCGTCTGATTCAGATGTGGTCACTAATGTCCGGTGTGTACGAGTGGATTTGTCCAGCTTGTCTCTATATGTCTGAATATAGCCAGGAGCTCTGTGGCTCAGCAAATCAGAGCCCAGTACCAGAAGTCTGCCAGGGAGACAACGTTACATAACTGTGGGATCTGCAGAGAAAACACTACACCGTGCTGCAATGATAGCCTGCAGTCTGTGTGTCTGTGCAGATTTAGTGTGCTATCACTTACACCACTGTTAGCATATGCTTATTATACAAAGATCAACTTTGTGGAGTGTATGAGCTCAGACGTGGAGCTCTGGTGTACGATTTCATAGTCACTTCATTCATTATTTCCTTACCATCTTCCTTGTCTCCTTAGAAGAGGACATCATTTTGTCTCTCTCTGTCTGTCTCACACACACTCACACTTCAGAGCATGCATTCTCAGAACATATCAATGCACTTTCACACAGACACGTTTCTGCTTTCTCATCTCACTTCATCATGGCTCTGCTCTGCATGTTTGTTTTTCAGGCTCCCATCCCAAAGAGCGTCCTGATCCCTATCCCCATCTCCAAATCCTCCGTCTCGCGCTTCCGCAACAGCGTCGAGGGCCTGAACCAGGAGATCGAGCGCATCATTATCCGAGACTCAGGAGACAAAGACGAACAGTTTATTGTGAGTAGCAGTCGCTGCTGTGTCGCACAAACACGGTGTTGCGTAACACCGGGTGCTCTTGGGCTTTGAGCATGGAACATGTAGGGGTTTAACTTGGTCATAGTGTACAGATACAGATAATGTTTCTTACAACAAAACATGCACATTACATCATGTGATTTTAAAAGTAAGTATTTACAACTTTACCTTCTGATGTCTGAGAGGCAAACTGCAAAGAAAACATTGTCCATCTTTCCCCTTCTGTCAAGCCCACCCCACCCATGATGTTGAAACTGACTCTCGAGTTGCCTAAGCACAATTATTTTGGCTGGGGTGGAGCTAATTTCTGAGCCAGACACATTTTATCAAAAAAAAAAACCTAAAAAAGTCAACCTGGTCCATTAAATCCTAGCTTTTGGCCATTTTTTTGACATCATATCTATTAGAGGCCTATAAAACATTAACAAGCTGCACCTTTAACTGCAGCACTGTTGCTTGTGTGAGACTCAAATGTCATTATGTATATCATTCTGCAGCCTCAGGATGCCCCTGATGGGCACCGTGCACCTCTTCCACTGTGCCAGCGCAGCGCCAGCTCTCGCAGCATCGACACTCAGACGCCCTCAGGCATCACTGTGGGCAGCAGCCATAGCAACAACAGTAGCCGATCCCAGTCTGTCTCGCCCACCTTCCTGAGCGTGCCCAATGAGCCCTGCAGTGACAGCCCTTCTCCCAATGAGGAAACACTCAGTGATTGTCATGATAAAGGTACAACACACGCTAGTTTTCATAGGCAGGTTTCCACTACAGCAACTATTTCAGGAAATCTGTGTGTATTGGCACAGGAAGTGGGGTCAGAATGCTTTGAGAGCAAAAAAAAAGACTCAAGAGACTGCAGCTAGTTAAAAAAAATTCTTTGTTGATCAAATTCAACCAATGAAGTGCTTTTGTTGATGGTGTCGTACGTTTATTGTTTGCTGAAATTGTTTGCCATTTTTCCTGCTTTATCTGACTGGTTTTGAGTTTAAATGTTAATGGTTAAGTATTCTTAACCATTACTAACAGTTATGTGTATTCTGCAAACAGATTTGACTCCTGGATCTCCTCTGCCCAAGTACGCATCTTCTCCCAAGCCCAACAACAGTTACATGTTCAAACGTGAGCCTCCTGAGGGCTGCGAGCGTGTCAAGGTCTTCACCGAGGAAACGCAGTCAGTACTCCTCCTGACACCCCCTGCCTTTTTTTTAATTTTTTTTTTATCATCTTTCTCTCTTTTTCCCATGTTTGTTTTCAGTTCTTTCTGCATCTGTTGGTCCTTGAAGTGATGCCTACGTAAGGCTTTGATAATGTCCTCATTGCTGACTCGGTGTTCTTGCCTGATTCTCACTGCCTTCTCCTTGTTCTCTCTGTATGTTCCACTCAGGGCCAAGCCTCCACGCGAGATCCCGCAGTTCCTGTGCCCAGACAGAAATAAGGTCAACTTCATTCCCAACAGCGGCTCGGCGTTCTGCCTGGTCAGCATTCTCAAACCACACAGCCTGATGAGTGTCCCCACTGAGGCTGAACAGAGAGTGTCCCGTGGCACCAGCACCCTGTCCCAGTAGCCTTCGTCCTCTTCTTCCTCTTTGTCCTTCTCATCCTGCCTCGCACCACACCTAGGAGACACAGAGAGCTTGAGAATGCAATCAACCAACCAATCAAGTTTCCTGGCAATCCTGTCCCCCCCTAAACTAAGCACAGCACACATTATCAATCAAACTAAAAAGAAGTGAAACAAGAAAAGAAAAGAAAATGTAGGGCTCTATTTTGGTAACACTGCTTATATTTGATAAGATAATGACATTTGCTATTTGCTATGCAGCTTTTTAGGTCAGTACTTGTACTATTTAAGGACCAGGAGGATGCATATTTTTTGAGGGTTTGTGATAAGCATAAAGATCTATTTTTATTGTTCCTCTACCTTTGATAGATATGAGTGAGTGTGGATGACTATTTTGTATCTCTTATAGGACACACGCAAAAAGAGCATCTGCTCACATTTATCGTTCTTCCTTGTTCACTCTGAGTGTGAGGCTTGAGAGACTGAGAAAATGTATCGTTTTCTAATAGCTTGCAGTGTATCTCTTTTAGAGAACTGGATTTGTCATAGAGTTAGAACAGTGCATCATTGAATACAAATGATATCTGAATATTTTGGATGATCTGACAAGACCAAGAGACCTGGTATGTAGAAGCTGGGTTGATGAAGGCCTCTGTCTTAGTGAGTGTTTTTCTTTGGCCTGCGCCCGTCTGTGTGTTTGGACCATGAGGTGGACAGCAGGAGAGCCTAATATCAGACAGGCTGAACTCTGCTGGCCTTGTACACCCCCCCCCCCTTTTTACTCTTATTATATTTTATATTATTATTACAT
>JANCOA010000053.1:13521557-13532121 GCA_024363135.1 Leptodoras oyakawai
TGGGGAATGTGATAGGAGGCAGCACAGGATTAAGCAAATATAAAAGTAAAAAGTGTATAAATATATGGAATGTAACATGCAGAAATGAACTTGTAACTGTGTGATTTTTTATTTTTTTATTTTTTTCCTGTTAATTATTACTAGGTTATTATTATGCATTCATTTATCATTATAATGTATATACAAAATATATGCCTCAAAAAAGATAAAGAAGTAAAGAAGGATAACTAAAGAGCTTTTTTTCTTTTTAAGACTCAGATACGTCAGGTTACGCTCCAGGGAAAAGGTCAGAACTTTGGCACTGAATTAATTAAAGTAATATTTTCTATTCAGATGCAATACATATGATGTACCAGTTTAATAATGAGTAGCTGAATGAGTGTCTGGAAAGCTGTTGTACAGACCCCCCAGTCGTTCGTATTGGCAGGGCTGTTACTATTTGATCATGTCCTTCTCTAGGCCACCCCCCTCTTGCCTGAGTGGTGGGAATCTCCCACAGATTTGGATGCTTGTCTCTCATCTCAGAGCTGTAGAGATTTCTGTTATCTAGTCACCTCTCTGGCTGAGCGACTGAGCACTGAGACACTGCGCAAACTAGACATGCTCCTTCTGACTGGAGTGCTATGAAAAGCACTCATACTAAAGCTATGACTGTCTGGCCAGCTGAGGGGAGAGTGCTTAGACACGTATGTAGGTCTATGGGGGGCCAAGTGTTCTGTGATAATAGGAATGCATCATGTTTGACACTGAGGACTTGTGATAAAGATTCAAAGTGAGGAATAGGTGTATGTTTAGTTACAGTAACACACAACAGCATCGGTTGGACTGAAGCTGATCTGGATCTGGAGAGATAGAGAGAATGGGTGGATAAGAGATGACTAAATATGTCTAGTAGACAGTGTAAAGATGTGTTTACTCAAGGAAGCAAGATTTTTCGTTTGGCACACCACTCTTTTTTTTTTTTTTTTTTCCCTCTGACCCCGGTGATGCTTGTTCTTTTGCTCCAGCTGCCTGGATGTGGGACTGGCTGGAGCAAAGGAGAAAGAGAATAAAAAAGGTTTTGCGAGAGAAAGAGAAGTGATTTGTGGCAAGAGAGAGAGAGAGAGGTTGATGTGGTGCTGCTTTGAAGTTGAATGAATTAGGGTGTGTGTGTGTGTGTGTGTGCTTGTTTGTGTGTAAATCCCAATAGCTTGTGTGTGTGTGTGTGTCTGTGTGTGTGTGTGTGTGCGGAGAGGGGGTTACTTACTTGAAAGAGGGAATAGAAGCAAAGCGTGAAAGAGACAGTGAAGCCTATGGCCAAGAGACTGATGGACAGAGAGTGAGAGAAAGAGAGAGAGAAAGAGAGAGATAAAGGGGTTTGAAGACATCTCACTGGAGTTTGGATCAGACTGACAAAAATCTGGTATCATTCCTCAAATTATTGCTGCATCTCTTCTTGCATGTCTTCAGCGCTCCCCGTGCTCCTCTCGGTGCTTCCTGCTACCATCTTTGACCCTGCCAGAACTAATGGCATGTGATTTACACCCCAGTTCCATTCAACAAGAATGAAACCAATGTCAGACTGAGCTATGTCCTGTAAATTCTCTTTTTGTCCCCTCTTTTTCCCCTGTTTCTTCCTTTTAATTTTCCTCCCACACATTCTTTTACGACCCCCACACTGTCCCTCCTTTTCTCCCTCCCTCCATTCCTCCTTCTCTTTCCCACTCTCTCTCTCTCTCTCTCTCTCTCTCTCTCTCTCTCTCTCTCTCTCTCTCTCTCTCTCTCTCTTCCATACCCCACAAAAGGCTAAGTGTATGTATGGAGGCCCTCTTCCCCCTGGCCACATGACTGCTTGATACCGAAAATAGGGCCCAGATCACGGGGCCGCCTTGTCTCTCCCGATCCTGCTCTAAATCCCGCTCCTCCTGTCGACACTGGGAAATTTGACCATATTTACTCTAAAATAAATCATACCCAGTCAAAGTGTCAGCTTTGTACTTTATGGGTAAGTTTGCTGAAATAAGTGTGCACCATATTAAATCTATATTTGTCGTCTGGACTGATTTAACGAGCCCTGGTTCGTGCGAGTGTGTGAGAGAGAATTTAAGGTCCTTGTTGGAGTCGTGTTCTTGGCACACATTGAGAGAGGGTTACTACAGTCTGTGGAGACATTCGCATCAGACCACATGGTACCACATTGAAAAGAAGTGTGAGTGCATTCAAAATGCCCCTTCACCAACCTACATGTGCACGCACGCACACACAGACACACACACTGAAGTATGTCCACATACCTGCAGATACGTAGATCTAACTCCAGACTGTGTAAATGTGCTTCTAATTAATGAGATATATGAGTCATTAATAGCAGTTTTTTTTTCATGCCTTCTAGGCAAGACTTATAGGTTGGCAAATCTATAAATAATACAACAAAGAGAATGAATGTTGTACATGTACTTGACGCATGCCTTGAGTATTGATTGTGTATCTTCTTTGTTGTTTTTTTTTGTTTTGGAGGATTGAGTGGGGAGGGGGTTGCTCCACATGTGGGACATGCTTCCCTTAGATTTATTACATGTAGACAAATGGTGTTTGTTTTTGCAGGGTCTGTTCCTGTGGCCCTGCTCCAGACTCCTCAGAGACAGTGGCTTTATGTAGTCTCGTATAGGAACAAGTGTGTTGATCCATCTGGTAGCAAGCCGGATTAGGACATCCAGAACTCAGGATTCACTCAGAGATGAACATATACTATAAAGCTGTCTAGTAAGAACTAGATCCTGTATTAAAATCATACAAATATTGAGATGAATGCTGTTCCTAATACACTAAACTTTTCATTGAGCTAAAGAATCGCTACACGGAGAAAGAATCCGATTAAGAACTTTTCTTAATCAAGTCTGTGAAGAAATAGAGAAGAAGAAGAAGAAAATACACCTTCCTGGTGTAGCCTTATCACGACAGAACGTTAGATCCCACATGTCGCTTCAAAAGGTGTGGAATTTGGGTGTGTGTGTTTCTTTTCCAGTGCCGTGATCTCTCGGGTGCCTCAAACAGCTGCATAAACAGCACTAAATCCTGGGCAGCCTCTCAGCCCGGCTGGGGGTCACTGTAAGGTCTGTCTCTTCTTTCTTTTTCCCTTCCTCCACAAAATGTCTCTACTAGTTCTCAGCTTGCTGTACTTCTCGCTCACTCTTTCTTTGCTTTTCCTCTGAATTTCTAAAGGCTTTACGCTGCAAAAATGAGCAGAACCTGAAGTGAATTTTAAATTCCAATAGTCGAGGATAGATTTTGTTAAGCCTTATACAAATGCAGTAAGAAAATGAACAAGCCTAACTTTGATCTTAATCTTTTTGTACAAACTGAAGTACATAGTTGTGTCAAATTTGCAAGGATGAGAACAGGACAATAATGGATAAGAGAGACAAATCTGCGAGCTCCTTGTCAGGCAGGTAATTTTGCAATATCTTTAACAATATTAGTTTCTGCATTGGAGGCATGGGTGGCTCCTGGTACAGTGTGAGCTAAAATCCTGAACCATGACTCAACAATTCAGTACAAAAAAAAATTCACGGGAAATCTCCAACGCATTCCTGTTAAGAGCTTCAAAATAGCTGTTTTGCCCCATTCTAATTCATGCCTTTTTTTGACAAAACAAATAACCTTCTGAGTGATGTGAGTCTATTGTACATGTTTGCGTTCTAATCTGGAGCTGTCTCTAGTGATGGATCTGTTGTTTAGAAGCCCCGGGCAGTTTCCTTTCCACAGAGAAGACAGAGAAGGTTCTGCTCTTGAAGGGCTATTTCAATCCGGTCCTGCCTGTATGCAGGTTTGGGCTTTGGGAGGGGGCTCTCAGGGCCTTACTGCAGTACATGGTGAGGGTGGAATGAGTGTTATTGCAGGAATGCAGAGCAGCCCACCACATCATGTGAGCCACACAGACCAGGGGAACCCCCTTGCAAACTCTTACAAGGCGTCTTCAAATGCTAACAAAGTGCTCATTTTGGGCTATCTGGTGACTGATCAGGGAGCATTTGGAGAATGTTTTAGAATTAGAACTAGGACTGGGACGCTGATCTTCAGCGAGAGTAAAAGGTTCATTCATTCCCACAGTTTGTAAAGAACTGGCTACCCTGGCATGCTGGAGCAAGGTGTCTGATCGCAGTTTATCTGATGGCACCGATCAGATTATGCAGTGTTTGTTGAGAACAGCACCACTTTGCTTGCTGTTCTTACTCGTGTGTCCTCTTGGCTCTCAGCATAGCCTGCAGTGTTTGCGTTTTACAGATCAGCATGCTCACCTATCTGACAGATCAGCAGGGAATAGCGGTGAACTGCAGCAGTGCTGGCAGGGATTTTTTTAAACCATTGGTGTCTACAAGAGAAAAAACACATCAGTGTTTGCATTGCTCCAGAGCCCTCCTTAAGGTACCCTGCTGGATCAACAGAGAAACAAGACCCCTGGCTCGGAGCTCTTGACCCCACTCTGGCTCCTGCCTGGCTGAATCTGAGGCTGCCCACTGGAGTTTTAGCTGTCAGCAAGATACTATCTAACAGGCTGCTTTTTGAAAGAAGGGCTTGAAACAGCTCTGAGACATTCAGGAAATGTGCACTGAACTCCATGGGACATGGCAGCCATGACGGGAATGCTTAATTGTTGCTGAGTGATTTTTTTTCTCTTGCAGCTGAACAAAGTTCAGCCATTGCAGCCAATTTCCTGTCAGAATTTGTTTTCTTTTTGTTATTTCACACCACTGTCCTCTCACAGCACCATCTCACTTTTCTCTTTCTCTCTATAACTTTCCCGCTCCTTCACCCTATCTTTCTCACCCTCCTATATGTATTTACTGACACACCATTTCCACACCATTTGGCCATTTCATCTCCCTTTTTAGTGACCTATCAAATCAACACCTTGATTCCTGAGCTTTTGACTTTAGCCTAGCTTTTGTGCAAAATCCTCAACCATTCCCCATACAAAGCCATTGATTTTCAGCTAAGTATCCCATATCAAAGCTGCGACAGGCTTATGTTCTGTATCATGTGTTTCATGGTAAAAAAAAAAAATTAAACCCCAAACTGTTGGCTGTCGCAGCAAAACAAGAAGCAGCAGGAAATTTGGAGAAATAAAGCAGGAATCTCTTAATCTCTTGTCCAAGTAAGGGGGGATTAAAATGCCCCCCAGGGCCTCACAGCGGGGCCTCCCTCATCACCCCCCCTAAAACCTGGCTCAATGGCACGCCAGGCTGAACACGACCCCGCTGGCCTCTGTTGGCCCAGCCTCGCTCTTTGGAGCAGGTCCTGAGCCATGTCAGTTCACCCTATTGTGACTCGAATTAACCCCCTCTGCATCTCAAAGACCCTCCTTTTCCTCTACTGCATTCTGCCCCCATTCCTAGTTTCTCCAGCTCCCTCAACCCCCTGATTTGCCTCACACTCCCCCAACTTCTTCACCCTAAATGTGTCCTAACCACTGTTGCTTAACACCAGCTGCTGTTTAGTCACCAGCTATATTCGCTACACATTAAACATTCCTCAGCAGGAATGTTTAGCCAAAGCTCCTCACAGCTTCAGGGTCCTGAGCTCGGATTACCGTGCTGAGGTTGGCATGTTCTTCTCATTTTGATTAAGGTTTCCAAGTTTTCCTGTTTTATCCCAACTCCTAAATACATAACCGTAAGTGGATTTCCAGCTCAAAATTGCTCTTAGTTGTGAATGACTGGCATCCCATCCAGGTTATATTACCGCCTTGCCTTGGGATAGACTCTGGATCCACTGCAACTCTGACCAGGATAAAGCAGCTTCTGAAGATGAATGAATGAATCAACATTCTTCCGTTCTGAGGAGTGGCATGTTATAATACACATACCACAGTACTCGAATAGTAGCATGTATGATTTGCCATGTTTGAGTGGTTTAGGCCCTTTCTGCCAAGTCTTTAAACAAGCTTTAAAAAGCATTTTCAAATCCCTTATGACATATTGTAATTTGTATGACATACTGTAATTGAAATGACATTAAACATGAACACAGTACATTACCTTCAGACAGATTTCAGTGTTGTTAAGCACTGGGAAATGTATTAGTGCATGCAAGAAATTAAATTAAACTCTTGCCCATCCCTCGGTATTCTGTCAGATTATTTAGTACTCACATCCATTAGATTCAGACATAACAGAGTGTTGGGTGAGAAAGCGAAGAGAGCATAGACTTTGAGAACATGGATTGTGAAATATCTCTGTTTGATGAATTTCCTTAGAAAATGTCTTCCTTTATAACTAGAAGTGGGAATAAAGTAAATATAATCAGCCTACCATGGTGAAAGACTGCAGCTGGAAAGTGACATCGGCATTAATATTCCTACTTTTGGTCCAGCAATCACTAATTTCAGGGTCTCTGTTATTTCCAATATGCCACAAACCTTTTTAAAATTGACGTCTGTCTCTGGATTGAATATGACTGGATTGAAAGGGTCTTTAGTGTAACAGGTAGAGATTTTATTTTATTTGTCAATTTACAGATTCTTAGCCGCAAATCAATGTTAACCTTTACACCCAGGATGTGTTTTTCAAAAGAAAACTGTCATGGGAAAACATTTTGTTCATTAGACAAAGGAAAACATATGCAGACAGTTTGTGATTTATCAGATGGTGATATTTCATGTATTGATGTTGCTTTTTGGGTTTCTGTTGCTTCTACCTTTTTTAATGAATACTATTTCCCAGTCACATGACATTACTCTGTCTCAGAGCATAACCTAGTACACACCACTAATGGATTTCTTATATAAACCACCTTATACTCTTGCAACATTTTGGCTACAGATATAACTCTGTATTATTACACTGAAGTTCCCTGATAATTATGGGGAAAAAAAAACTTTGGCCAGTGAGTTTGCCAAGAGAGACATGATGTTCTCTCTCAACAGCAACATTACACTAATGATACAGCCCTGCAGCATTAAGATCTCTGCATGCTTCTTCAAAACATGTCTGAAGACTGGCTCCGTGCTCCAGCTGATAGCATCTTTGGGCCAGTGCAATGGCTGAGAGTTTATAATTCCATATGAGGTTAAGAATGGGGCTCATATAGGGCTTTCTAAAGCACTGGGGCTCAGGCGTAGCACTTTAAAAGACATTCCTAGGAAGCTTGTGCAAAGTCGTGTGTGTTGTGTAAGAGAGAGCAGGAGCACTTGATAGCCACTCGGGCAATGTTGTAATGCCTCAGCTTTAATACAGGATATATACGTACTAGCAACCTAAGGTGTCTCGTTACTGTACAGTATATTACTTTAGTTGTATGGAATGGACGCCATTCATTTTGATAGGAATGTTTCAAAGACGGGCGATGCAGTGGCTCGGTGGGTAGCACCGTCGCCCCACAGAAAGAAGGTCCCGGGTTTCGATCCCCGGGTGGGGCGGTCTGGGTCCTTTCTGTGTGGAGTCCAAAGACATGCACGTTAGCTTGATTGGCGTCTAGTGGCCCTAGTGTGTGAGTGTGTGCGCGAGTGTGTGTGTGCCCTACAATGGATTGGCGCCCTGTCTAGGGTTGTTCCAGCCTTGTGCCCTTTGCTGCCGGCTAGGCACCGCCTCCCCAGTGACCCTGAAAAGGAATAAGCGGCCAAGAAGATGAATGAATGAATGAATGAATGAATTAAAGACACTTATTTCAAAATGTAATAAACTATTACTGCATATCTATTCTGTATGTGATGTATTAATTGTAAGTGTATAATGTTTTGTAGTATTTACCATTTACCATAAAATTGGTAGTATTTACCATTTGAGTTACACAATATGTTTAGTGTTTGAAGGCACAAAATATTTTAATTAAACAAAGTAAACACTCGTTATTTTATTAAGTATTCACCTCCACTTGGTAGAACCAACTTTGGCTGCTTCATGTCTTCTGTTATAAGTCTCTGTCAGCTTCTGACATCTGGATCCTTATATTTGTAACCATTGTTCTTAGCAAATTGCTCAAGCTCTATTAGAGTGGATGGAGACCACTGGGGAACAATTTTGCCATAGTGTCTCATTCAAATTGAGATCTGGGCTTTGACTTGGCCATTCTAATGCATTCAGGCTCCTGGTGTTGAACTGCTCCTATTGTAAGGTGAACCTCTGCCCTGGTCTCAAGTCTCCTGCAGACTACACAGAGGGAAAAAAAGCTCCTTGAATTTACTTCATTCAAATGTATACATCCGGTCCACGGGACTGAATTGAGTCTCATTAACACAGTTAGTTTTTGTGCATCCAACATGATTACTTCCAGCAAGGAGCTTATGTTTTCAGTGCACTTTGTTTCTTTGTTTATTGGTTGCTTTGTCTTTCAGCAGGATTATGGAAAAAATACAGACCCAACTGTCATGAAACTTGAAAGAACCTGTTAGATTTTGGAGTCGTGGCATTTAAAAAAGACTTGCCTCTTGGCCTTGGTCTGCGATCTCCGAGTGCACTTTTAGTTTGATCGTGTATTTTCAAAGCCCTGAATAAAATCAAAGCCTGCACGTGCACCCACACTTGAGGACCAAAACCAGGGTTATTATACAGTGGCATTTCCTACTGTGATATTATACTGCACTTGTTTGGATTAAGTTCATGTTGAGACTATTAAGACGGTCTTCTTCCCATCAGCTCCAACATACTTGCAAGATTTCATAACATAGCTGGATCATGTCAAAGCGATGTGATCGCAATTACTCGACATAATTGAACCAAGCAATCAGAATCTCGTTTAAATGAAATCCAGTATAAACAATTAAATCACGTTTTGATGAGATATGTAAGATTTTTATGCCAACTGTATGCAATATGTTCTCTTAAATCTGACTGACAGCATATTCCTTTTTTCAGCACAGAGCAGGTGCTGTTCTAGGACTGCCCTGTATTTGCTTTCTCAATTCAATTCAATTTTATTTCTAAAGCGCTTTTAACAGTGGACATTGCCTCAAAGCATCTTTACAAAGACAAGAAATCAGGACATGGCCTATAGGCCTTGTCCCCAACAGCTATCCCTAATGAGCAAGCTGGTGGCGACGGTGGCGAGGAAAAACTCCCTCGAATGATAAGAGGAAGAAACCTTGAGAGGAACTCAAGAGGGAACCCATCCTCATTTGGGTGATACTGGACAGTGCAGTAACAAATAATCCCTTCTATTATTAAGTACTATATAGTTAAAAAAACAACAAACAAACAAACAAACAAAACATTAACAATGTAACATTAACCGGTAAACTGATTAAAAATTTGTTGGAGATATTAACTGCTCGCTGATGGAGATTAAAGCGATTAAGTGCAAAACTGTCCATGGCAGTTTATTCTAGTCACTGTCATAGGAAGGCTGCCTTCATCAACCGCAGAGTGAAGGCTGTCCCTCATGGTGATCATCAGACCATCCATGCGGGGCCATCCTCAGCAGGAGTGTCTTGTATCCTGTATCTGATGTTCTTCAACTGGTCCTCATCCCTGACCAGTTTCCCAGTCCCAGCTGATGAAAAGCATGACCGCAACGTGATGCTGCCACCAGCATGCTTCACTGTGCAAATGGTGTTTTCCGGGTGATGAGCCGTGTTGGGATTTTTCCACATGATTGTTGAGTCTCCAACATGTATATTGGAAAACTTTTTTTTTTTTTTTTTACTTTTCTCACCACTCCAACTCATTCAGAGTTACAATTCATCTCTTTATTGCTTCTCTGAATAATACCCTACTTACCTAGTCATTGGCCAGTTGTTAAATGGTTGTTCCAAATTTGTACCATTATAAAATGTATTCCCTGGTGTTCCATAGGATGTGTAATATTTTTTTAATACCTAAACCCTTATATTTCTGTATCCTAAACAGATTTTACATCCCATGTTTTACGATACAGTATAATTCTGGCTTCATTTATATTTATAGTATTCGGCAGACACCTTAAACAAGACTGACTTCATTTATCTCATTTATACAACTGTGCAGTTGAGGGTTAAGGGCCTTGCATTGGCAGCTTGGATGCAAAGAACAGGATATAGCCACACTCTTTGCACAGTGGCACTGAAGTAATTAAAAAGATTTTCCTCGTGCACACATGCCTTTGTGCATAACCATAAAAGAGCAATATCAACTTTTCATTATTCCAAAACTCAGTTAATCTGTCTGGCAAAGAATCCACACAAAAACTATGCACAATATCAGCACCATCTATGTAATCAGATTACTAATCATAGCTCAGTCCCAGTAGCATGGATGAAAGCAGTGGCTAACCTCCTTGCTTAAGTATATTCAGAGGCTCACAATGCCAGCTGGGAGGTCATGTGTACTCACTATAACCTAGCCTCAAAGTGATAAAGCGGTTGTAGTCAAACAGCAAGGGCTGGACTTCATAGTTAAAGCTGAGGATTATGGAGGTTGAATGCTAAGGCATACACCAGGGCATTAAAAATGCAGTTTTCAGACTGACTGAGGTGCCTTCAATTGATCAAATGTAATAATAATATTTATTGTATTTGTACAATAAATGTATTCTGTGCGGCATGGTGGCGCAGTGGATAGCGCTGTCGCCTCACAGCAAGAAGGACCCGGGTTCGATCCCCGGGTGGGGCGAC
>JANCOA010000053.1:13732745-13743052 GCA_024363135.1 Leptodoras oyakawai
AGCTACTGTCTCTGACTTTACACCTACAGGGTGGAGCAATATGGTGGATGTGTCTCATAGAGTGCACAGTAAGTGAATACAGTGTTTAAAAACTCCAGCAGCACAGCTGTGTCTGATCCACTCATACCAGTACAACACACACTAACACACCACCACCACATCAGTGTCACCATTTTGCATTGGCATAAGTATTCAGACCCTTGATGATATGATATGCATTGTCAGCTGTGAGATGTTATATACACAGGGGTGCATCTTTCCAAATCATGCCCTATCAACTAAAATGTACCATAGGTGGACTCCAATCAAGGTGTAGAAACATCTCAAATGATCAAGAGAAATGGGAGGTCATAGCCAAGGATCTGAATACTTCTGTCCATGTGAAATTAGATTTTTTTTCCTTTTTAATAAAATTGCAAAAATGTCTAAAATTCTGTTTTCACTTTATCATTATAGGTGTGTATATATGAGTGCATATAAAAAAGTGAAAGGGTCTGAAGACTTTCCAAATACATTGTAAAACCCAACCACAATCTAAAAAATGTCAATTTTCCATGCCTATCAGACAAAACTACTAAATATGAGAAATACCCTCAAAATGTGCCATGTTGTAACGTGACCAATGGAAAGTTGTGACTCATTACCAAAAACGTCTTCAGCCCCCACATGACCGCCTTTTTTCACCAGAAAAGAATAAAAAAACGTTTCTATTAATAAATATAAGTTTGATCCAAATTAGACTGAGTAATATGGAAAATTCTCCTTGTCCTAATTTCCTTACATACGTAACATCGCAGGTTGTAGGTGCTCATGGATTTTAAACACAGAAATGTCCCAATTTCACAAAACCAAGTAACATTTCAGTGAGAAATTAGACCGTTGTCTTTGTGTTAGTTAGATCTACGTATAATTGGGTTGATAGAGTCAGCTGTTTAGTATGTGCCTCTGACTTGTGTATCCTCCCATGTGTAGTCAAGAACAGGAAAACGGTGTTGTCTATTCTTCTCTCACTTGTGAGAGGCAGCAGTGCAGAGATGCACGACCCGATCGCTTGTATTGTTCTGCTCCTGTTCTTTTCTGCAAGATTTTCCTGCTTTCACACCAAAGACAAGGAAAAAAACCACTGTTGGAACAAAGGTTTGTTTATTTTATTCTGTATATGGACAGCTGCTTAGTGGGGCAACTAACAAAGTTACTAACGTGAAGCCATTGTGAAAAGAAACAATACAATAAGTTTCTAGACCAAAAGGTCTCTAGAAAGAAAGAAAGAAAGAAAGAAAGAAAGAAAGAAAGACAGACAAAAAGAAAGAAAGAAAGACAGATGGAAAGAAAGAAAGAAAGACGGAAAGAGAGAAAGAGAGAGAGAGAGAAAGAAAGAATATATAAAGCTGATTCTCTGTAAATAATGTAACAACAAAAATACAGATTTGATATTTGACTCAAGACTATTGAGAGCTTTTTAAATACTCTTTATCGCCATGAATATTTTAATTTTCCTTTATATTTCTAAAGTAAAATGTGTCACCTGCACTGAAAGTAAAAACTATACTTAAAAAATAGAGATAAGAAATGAGGGGGAAGGTAGTGACAGACCACATCCTGACACCTCTCTTCTTTTACATCAGAACCTTACAAACATACAACAACGTGTTATTGTGTTTGCAGACACGAACCTAGTTATACAGAGAGTGAATTCAGATGAAGACAAAGCTTCAATCAACTGCCCAGGTCTGGAAGCTAATAAGACGATCTTTCATATCACTCTACACAAGGACACAATGCTGCATTTTACAGATTTCCAAAAGGCTGAAGTCACAAACACCTCAATAGAAAAGCAAAGGTTTGGTGCCCATGTTGAGAATAACACTGTAGATTATGTGATACACATGCCTCATGTCAATGACACAGGCCTGTACAACTGCACAGTTACATATGGAGATGCTGTCAGTACAACCTACACTTTTCTTCTCATTACAGGTAATGTATTTTCAGGACCAAGTAGAAACCAATAGGAACGTATAGGAGTGTATGTCTAAATGCATTAAGCTCTGGTAAAACTGTTATCCTGCTATTGTTCTCTAGATCCAGAACAGTCTTGTCTCCCTGAGGGACAATCAGTGGTTGGGCTACTACTTGTTGTAGGCTGTGGGTTACTGGCTTTGTATAACTTCATCACCACAATTGCCAGCTGCTCCTTTGCTGTGAGTGTCCACATTTACAATCCACACATGATATACAAGACATATAACAAACCGTGTATTTCAATGTATATCTTTTAGTTTAGATCTGCATGAGAGAACTGAGAAAAAATACATTAGCATAGAAAAAATATTTTGAACATTACATATATATAAAAACATTTTTAGTTGTTTTACACATTCCAAAGATTTGATTTTCTTATTTTTATAATTCTATTTCTTTCTATAAATGCATTTTTCTAAATTTTTTTTTAATAATTTTAGATTAAGTTTATTGTAATTTTGGTATATAATATTATTACAAAAATTACAATAAACCATATATCTTATTTTATATATATAAAATAAGGTGTATATATACATATATACATACATACATACACACACACACACACACAAAATTTCACTTTCTTAGATAGCATTTTTGTAGCGAGGTGGACAACCTTGAACACCATGTGGTACAAACCAAAACAATATTTCTGTTTCTGACCCAGTTGAAGCTCAAGCATCGGGATGCCTACCAGAATGATTACTTCAACACAAGACCAGGAGAATTCTCAAGAGTCAAATAAGTTCAAGATCAGCTCTAGCTGCCACCCATCCACTGGTCAAATCGTTCACGTCAAACTGAAAAAAAGTGTCAAAGTGATTAACAACACTGTCTTGATCATTTAAGTATCATTTTGAAAATGTGTGTAATTTATTAAAATACTTTGTGAACATGGACTTAAGCAAAATGTGTCAATTTGCCTATTTGTTTTAATTCCATTATATTATATTGAATATCTGCATAGATAGATTTTTTTTTCAATAATGTATTTATTACAGTGAGCTATATTTGTGTGATATATCTTTACCTTATATATCTTTTCAATCAAACAGCCATTCAGTACTTACTGTTAATTATTTAGTGGAAAACAATAATGATGGGACAAGACCTGTGTGATTTTTCTGTTAAACACATTTCCCCATTATTATTGTTAATATTCATAAATCACACAAATCAGTATTAAATCTGTAAATATTTTATTTATTGTGACAAAACCATGAGAATCCCCACAGAGTTCCACTTTCCAGCACACCCTGCAGCCTAAAATCATGGTCACCACAGACTACAATCCAGAGATGGGGACTCGAAGTTGTGACTCGGATATTAACTCGAGTTGCACTTAAGTTGCACACACACACAGAGACCCGAGACTTCATTTAGACTCGAGATTTGGGACTTGTAAACAATCTTTATTTTTATTTTTTGGGCACGTTAACATTAAGGAAATGTCTAGCGAGGTGAATGTCGTTCCCTCCCTTTATTATCATGCATAACTTTAGCAGCATGCATAAGAAACTTGAGACTTGAGACTTGGGCTTGCAAAAAATGATATGAGCGCCTCTGCTTTGTTTTCGAGTCTTGGCTTACCAAGCCTGGAATTCATGTTGTTGTTTTTTTTATCTGATTTTGACATTGCCTAGTTCTTGTTTTCTGGTGTTTTGGTATTGCCATTGATATCCTGTTTATAGACCAGCTGAACTTTTGCTTGTCCCTGTTTACAGTCATAGTGCTTCACAGTTTGCCTTCTTCTGCCTGTGCCCTAAATAAAATTAACCTGCATTTGCATCCATCTCTGACTGGAGTTTATAACATTTCTAATATTGACCTAATATAATATAAACTAATTATATTGTGTATATGCATAAATAAGTACTGCATGACTGTTTGACTGAAAATTAAATGAATGTATTTTTGTATGTTTGCTGAATGGCCACATTTTGCACAATAATGTAATTACTTTAAATGTACTTACACAAATGTACAGAAATAGGCTTTGTATAATGACAGCATATAAAAACAATAACAAAAACAACAACAATAATAACAATGATGATGATAATAATAATAATAATAATAATAATAATAAGAAGAAGAAGAAGAAGAAGAAGAAGAAGAAGAAGATATCAATTTATAGAAAAATATAAAATGTGTATATTCTAGATGTTTTCACTTGCCAAAATGTCTGTACATGTAATAGTATAATATATATATATTTATATATATTTATATGTGTGTTATATTATACTTTTTCATTATAATATTATTATATTAAATAGTATAATAAAAGTTCTGATGTATCATCTGGTCACATTTATTCCATCAAAATAACATTCTGAAAAATAGCATGTGAATATTTTCTGCCACTCGGCATATATTATCATTTAGAATACCCGTCACACACATGTGAATTCAAAATTTCATGATTTAGCACAACAATTTCACAGAAATACCACATTACATTTTCCATTCTTGGCTATCAGAGTTTCATTCTGAGTTAAGCTCCGAATAGTTCAGTTAAACTCTGGTTAGGTTTGTTCATTTTGCTGATATGTTGCTTTTTTGCAATTGCACTGTTCAACGTTTTTCCATCAGTTCACTGCAAACTTGCATCACGTATGTTATGCAAATGTAAAAATTAGCGCTCTATTACCGTCAGCTTGAGGTTTCCTACCAGTCATGATGTCACAATAGTTTCCACAATAGTGTGAAGATCTTCAAGCATAAAAAGACAGTGGGAAATACAACCAGCATTACACAATGATTGCCTTCCTTATCACACTCATCGTGGGCTTCCCACTGGGACATGGTGAGTAATTTTCAATATAGCTACCTGTGGTATTTTTATTAGAAATCTTTTGAAGTTTGCTAATACTTCTTATCATTTTTCTCTGTTCCTCCAGCCTTTAGTGTGTCTCAACCATACTATGCAGTGGGAAGACAGGGACAAGTGTCTTTGCAGTGCATATTTAACACAAAATCACAGCCGGTAGAAATGCAAGTGTCTATATATAAGGGAATGTATGGGGATGAAAGGATCTGCAGTTCCTATGTCAACATCTCAAACCCTCACATAGAGACAAATGGCACAGTCTACTGCAGAGGTAATGTAAGCACAGGTAAAGTGGACCTGACCATCTTTGGCTTGAGGGGGGAGGACACGGACCTCTATCGATGCCAAATAGACTTCATCTTCCCACCACCGTACATCAGGAAGTATGGGAATGGCACGCTGGTGTATATGCAAGGTAAGAAGTGTTGCTGAATCTGGCATTCTCTTTTTCACACGTTTTCTCTCTATATTAATGTATATCCATCCATTTACCTTCTTACAGACCCTAGTTCTATGTAACTGCAAAAATATCTTATCTTACCATATCTTATCTTACATGAACTTTTGGCTTATTATAAACACATTGCTTACAGACCACCTGCAATTACAGACTTAAGTCTATTGCTTCTTTTGAAAGTAATCACAGCTAACTGAAGTTCTCGAAAACTCTCAAAAATAATGATCCGCTGAAGCATATAGACAGAATGGTGGAGATTGATTTACATTATCCTTTAATAATGCAAGTGTGTATATACTCTTACTGGTCACCAGGTGTTCCAGGTGTAGTTTGCCATTCTCAGCACTGTCTAGTAGTAGTAAGGCATGAGAGTGGCACCATTTGAGGTTTTACGTCTTCTGAACTTACTAGTAAACATTTTAGAATGACACAGATGACTGAAACCTTTCATGAATATGTTTGTAACGTGTGACCTATAAGTTTGTTCGGTATAGCAGACACAGCTGACAGATGTAGATCAGTGTAGGTGTACCTAAGAACATACCACCTGAGAGTAAGTGTAGTATTAAGTTTGTAACGACAGACAGGGAGACACCTTGCCATGACTCTAGAGGGAGACAGATCTTAGACCAAACGTCATGTGCATTCTTAATGCTGTGGTTTATTCAGTGGAAACGGGGCCTCCCCAACCCACATATTGGATTCAAAACACTACAAAAATAAAGCTTCTGGTTGACGTCAGTAGCTCTGTGTATGCTTTGACAGGAACTTTGATGTCTGAATTGAAGTATTTCGCTCTGAAACATTTTCCATTTGGTAAACGTTTCAAGCAATAAAAAAACCATACCTTCAAAGTGACTTTACTGAATTCAAGCGAATTTGCTGTACTGAAGAATGTTTTATATTTTTCCTTTACAGACAGCCCAGACTGCCCCCCTGAACGCACACAAGCTAGGATTCAGGAAATCCCCAAGATCACATATGACCAAAACCTTTCATTTCCCAACATTCTGCTCTTTGCTATTCTCATAATCACCAGCATCACACTCATTCTACAGGTACATTAAACCTTCTGCAGACTTTTATTACCACTACCACTACTACTACTACTACTACTACTACTACTACTAATAATAATAATAATACCTTTTCAATCAACTTACAATTGCTGTAACGATAATAAAATAAAGAAAATAAAAGCAAGCTAGACATCAATCCTCACAAGGCTGGGGTTAAGGTTATGATATTAAAACTCCCAGAAACCTAAGAAAACCAGTGTTAGAGGATATATCGAAATGAAAAGGGAATAAAGTTACAGCATCACTATAGACACAGTGCATGCGCTTTGTTTAATTTAGCTATCCAATGTATTTCTTTCAAATGCTGATCAAATGTTGTATCTGTCTTCATGCCCAGGTGATGAAAATGATCCTGAAACGGCGGAAATCTAATCTCGTGATCCAAACAGTTTCACAGAAAGGCGATTACAGGAACTTTTGGTGATTATGTATAATACTTATCAGTGATATTCATCTGAGTCTTTATTACCAAAGAACAATATTATGAAATAGAACTATGTTCTGTTTTATCTGAAGGTAGATAATTGTCAACTTGTAGCACAGCTTCCTGTGCAATTTCTTTCTAATTTTCAGTGGAAAAGAAACATTACATGTTTCCTATGGAAGTGTACGAAATGTTGAATAACTGCCATTCAGTCAATTAAACTCTGAAAAAAAAGATGTCTCTGCTTCCTGTAAGATGAATATATTACATAAGAAATGAGTTCTCAAATCAGGTAGGGTGTATTCAAAGAAGAATTGACTCAGACTCCAATCTCTTGTTCCTCTGTGGTTATTACATTCAGTTGAACACCATGTCTGTGAAATGGTAGGGATGATTTCAGTTTAGCAATGCAGCACGTCAGATCATGACATCATAGGAAAATAAGAGTTACATCCCTGATCATTTTCAGTATGTATGATTCACACTAAACACAATGAATTTACTTGCAGTGACAAAACATTAGAGACAACTACATTATAAACCGGGTAAGAAGGCCACATTAAGCAGATGAGCAGAGGCTGTAGCGTATGATATGTACTGAAGTTAGTTGTCATACAGTATCTTATCCTCTGTACAAATCTTGACAGTGTATGGGTGATCAAGGATGTTTTTAACCTCAAAGCACGTTTCTATTACCTTAGAGCAAGCTTTAGTTTTCATAGTGACGTTATACCGATGTACTGTTTAACCAAAATCATTATAAATTAAAATTTGCAAATAGAATGCAAATAACCTACATTTAAATAAAATATTACAACAGGATTTCTGCCTAAAATCTACTTACTAATTAACCATTTATTACCAACTACAAACTAACATCTCAACTTATTATTAAGTAATCCTACATTTTTTATTCAGTACCTAGTATGAATTATTTAGTCTTAGGGTCCTGGCAGGTCAGATGAGTAATGTAAATGATGAGTAACAGGTGTTTAGGTATCAGGCACATTTTGAAAGTACATGGACAGGAAGTATTACAAACTTTATTTAACTTACAAAAGTTATATAAATGTTGCCTTTTACAAAGGCTGTAATTTAAATGTCTGTCAATCAAGGCCAATAGCATCAAAAGATTTTGAGAAACTGGCAGTAAAAAGACTCCAATTTAGAGAAGAAATTCAGCATGTCCATCATGTAAACACAGTTTCTGAAACAATACCGCCTCAGGGCTCGATGGTCACTCACATTCAGCAGTGGTGTCTGCCCTTGGCCTTAAGTCCTGCAGATTTCCCCTGACTTTCTCTGTAATCTTGCACTGAGAAACAGACTGACAATCTGAAATGACTCAAGAAGTTTGGCGAACCACGACCCATCCTTCCTTGCAAAGACAAAGCCTTGGGTGGATGCTCCTTTTATATTCAATCTTGATGACCACACCTGTTACCAGTTAAACTGCTGATTGTTGAACCAAACAGTGTTACGTGTATAACCTTTTCATTCTTTTGCCTCTGTCCCAACCCGTTGCAGGCATCACATTCTACAAGCCCAATTCCAAAACAGTTGGGACACTGTGTGAAAAGTAAATAAAAACAGAATGGAATGATTTGCAAATCTCATAGACCCATATTTTATTCTCAATAGAACACAGAACACATATCATATGTTGAAAATGAGACGTTTCATGAAAAAATATTAGCTCATTTTGAACTAGATGGAAGCAACGCATCTCAAAAGAGTTGGGACGAGGCAACAAAAGGCTGAAAAAGTAAGTGGTACTAATAAAAAAACAGTTGTGGGAGAATTTTGCAGCTAAGTAGGTTAAATGGCAACAGGTCAATAACATGACTGGGTATAAAAAGAGCATTTCAGAGAGGCTCTCAGAGGAAATATTTGCAGAGGTTCATCAATCTGCACACAACTGTGTATGAAAAGTGTGGAACAATTTCAGAAAAATGTTCCTCAACATAAAAGTTGAAGACTTTAAATATACCACCATCTGCAGTACATAATATCATCAACAGATTCAGAGAATCTGGAGAAATCTCTGTGCAAAGCCAAAGCCAATATTGGATAAAACCAATATTGGATGCTAGTGATCTTTAGGCCCTCAGGTGGCTCTGCATGTTTCTGTACAGGAAATCACTGCATGGGCTCAGGAACACTTCTAAAATCACTGTCTGTGAACAGAGTTCACCGTGTAATGTAACGTAAGTTAAAGCTATATCATGCAAAGAAGAAGCCATATGTCAACACACTCCAGTAACACTGTCATCTTCTCTGGGCCAAAGCTCATTTAAAATGGACTGAGGCAAAATGAAAAACTGTTCTGTGATCAGATGAATCAAAATTTGAGATTCTTTGTGGAAAACATGAACACAGTGTCCTGTGGACTAAAGAGGAAAGGGACCATCCAGTTTGTTCTCACCGCACAGTCCAGAAGCCTGCATCTCTGATGGTATGGGGTTGCATTAATGCCTATGGCGAGGGCAGCTTAAACATCTGGAAAGGCACCATCAATGCTGTACAGTAAATAGAGGTTTTAGAACACATCTCTTTCAGGGAAGGCCTTGCATATTTCAGCAAGACATGGCAAAGCATGGCAGTGCAGTAGAAGAGTCCGGGTGCTGAACTGGCCTGTCTGCAGTCCAGACCTTTCACCAGTAGAACATCTGGCACAAAATCCAGCAAAGAAGATCCAGAAGAATCAGATCCACAAGAATCCTACATCAGACAAGCATGGGACAACGTTCGTCTCCCAAACTCCAGCAGCTGGTCTCCTCAATTCCCAGACATTTACAGACTGTTGTTCAAAGAATCCGGTGTGCTACACAATGGTAAACACGGCCCTGTCCCAACTCTTTTGAGATGTGTTGCTGCCATGTAATAGAAAATGTACAAATATTTTTCACAAAATGGTAAAACGTCTCACTTTCAACATCTGATGTGTTCTATGTTGTATTGTGAATAAAATATAGGCTTATGAGATTTGCAAATCATTCCATTCTGTTGGAGTTTTACTGCACTTTTAGAAAGTGTGCCAACTTTTCTGAAAATGGGCTTTGTAATATTCTACAATATTGGGTTTGGGAGAAAACCAGTAGACAGGGTTACACTCCATACAATGTATGTGGGGAATGCATCTTAATATTGACCATCACTGTTTTTTAAGGTGATAAGTTTTTATCCATGCTGTGACGTCAGGAGATAAAAACACTCTTCCCATTCTTTTACATGGGTCTCCAACACACATATACAGTACTGTGCCAAAGTTTTAGGCAGGTGTGGAAAAATGCTGTAAACTACAAATTCTTTCAAAAATAGAAGCATGAAGAGTTTATTTTCTTTAAGACTTTGCCTTCAATACAGCATACATTCATCTAGGTTCACTTGCACACCGGCTGGTAGGTTGTTGCAAACATCTTGGAGAACTAACCACAGCTCTTCTGTGGATGTAGGCTTCCTCAAATCCATCTGTCTTTTCATGTAATC
>JANCOA010000053.1:13802566-13822474 GCA_024363135.1 Leptodoras oyakawai
TTGATGCCTTCAGTGAGAATCTACAATGTAAATAGTCATGAAAATAAAGAAAAAACATTGAATGAGAAGGTGTGTCCAAACTTTTGGCCTGTACTGTATATGCTCCAATTATTAAAAAAAAGACAGCAGGAGAGGGACAGAGTGAAAAGGCAGGAAAGAGGTGGAAAGAAACATCACAACAAAACCATCCTAATTACAAACGCTCTGTTTCAGTTGCCAAGTAGAAAAAGAAATCAGCACAGTGGCATGAAAACCCCACCACCGACTAGAGCGAAGCGGAAACACCAAAACACAAATATAAATCCAGAAACATAAATCAGCCTTAATAGTGGGTCTGTCTGATCTGTGATGAAAGTGTTTGTGGGACAGGCTATTCTGAGATATGCTGAGTTTCTTAATGATAATGTTCCCTTTTACACCAGGGTCAGCGCTTAAACCAGGGTCTTTAACTGTAACATTTGGTTTCACTGCATAAAAATGAGGCTTTTCTTCAGGCAGACGTCACAGCATTACACAACATTGGCTTTTCGTTTTTTGTTACAATTCAGGAAAATACATTTTCTATTCATCCAATGTCAATCACAGTCTTCTATTTTACATATTATAACCGGTCATATAACTGTGGACTGGTGGTGTGTGACAAGACCACAAGCAGGAGATCAAGAGACGAACCACTGGAATGCAAAAGTGATCTCTTATCTTCCCGTTAATAAATTAAATGTGCCCCTTAATAACAGAACAGCCCACCACTTCAAAGTGCCTGCTGCCTAATCAAAGAGATGACAAGGAAGGCGTTTAGTCACAGAAGTGGGATAAATACCTCTTTCTAGTTCCCTCTCATCTGCTCGCTCCCTTTGTTGACTAGAAAAGGAAGGAACTGGAATATACTCCTCTCTTTGGCGTCTGGGATCTCCTTGCCCTCATAATATTTAGGTTTGGTTCTACAGCTCTGGGTAATTAAACAGTATGCAAAACGTTTAATGTGGCAAGAGCTTCACGTCTTTAATATACATGTTTCCAGCAGTTCCTCAGCAGTTCCTCACAGTTCATGTATCTTGTAGATAAGAATGACAGAATGTCGGATAAAAAAAAGTTACTTTAAGCCTGAAACGTTCAACTATATTCTGATCTTAAAGCACAGTAGATATGCCAATCCTCATTACTAAGACTTTCATCTATTATTAACAAAGTCTTTCAAGAAAGCAAAGACAAATTTAATTATATTTCCTTTTTAAAGTACATTAGTTTGACCTCTGTGAAATCCCACGTTCCACTGCTAAATGTGGTCAGTAATCCCAGCCATATGCTCTGAGCTGGGCGGACGGAAGGGACCAGACTGTGTGGTAAAGCCCTTCCTTCTGTAACAATAGGCACAGACTCTCCAGGGACAAAGGCAACAACCTGATCCCTAGACAGGGATGGCAGTGACAAAGGGGGAGGCTTGAGAATCCAAGACCACACAGGCTCAGGACCACCAGACCGTCTGCCTCCATAAAAAAAAAAAAACTGCTTCATTCAGCTTAAAAAGCCCTTCATATGGATAGGTGGCTCTATAAACAAATGGCATTTCCATTAAAGACAAGTCACAGTTCCTATTCATGATATATAATTAAAAAAATCAGCAGAACAAACTGATAGCATATAGAAGATATGACTGTCGAGTCACCCAAGTTTTCTTTGTCTTGATTTTGTATTTTATTTTACATTAAAACATCCTAAAACTTTACTTGAGGCATCCAAGTACACAAGTATACACTTGATTCCAATTGATCAGTTGGTGTCCAAATTCACATAGACTCAGCCTGTGACTCTCTGGCTACAGGCTTCCTAGCATCTGATACCTTTTGTATAATTATACCTTTTGCATAATTATGTGATATTCTCTGGAAATAGTGGTCATGGCTACATTTTTCATGACAAACTCTACCAGATTCCTCTCCCTCTCTCTCTCTCTCTCTCTCTCTCTCTCTCGAAAGCTACAGGTCTGACTTCATATAACTGATGTTGATTGAAGTTGTATCAGGTGTGGTTCCTGTTTGCTTGCAACAAAAAAGACTGTAGCCACTGTTTTGCCTAGTCCTGTTCAAGCCCAAGCAAGTTAAAGGTGTTCCCCTAAGATTTTTTTTCCCCATCTGTCTAGGCAGATCTAAAGGAGCGCTACACAGTAGGTGAGCTGCTGGCTGACCTTGCAGGCTGCAGGGCAAGTCGAGTGCTACTCTTTGTTGAGCAGAGCTACACTGGCGTTCTCACCAAGAGACTAAAGGGCTCTCTTAAACACCTCAATGTGGTGCTGCTCAGTGGCCTGCCCTGGGTAAACACGGCCCAGTCCTGGGCCTCTCTGTGCCCATCCAACTGCCTCATCGACCACCTCAATAAGGTACAGGAAAACACTGTCTGTTTCTCCAATCATTGCTGTCATGTATGAAATACACTAATGTTTTTGGTCCCCCATATTGATTTCTGTCCATGACCAGAATGCTGTAATGTCTCATGTGGGTGACGGGATAAGCCTGCTGAACGTGACTCTGTCTGGAGCTCCCTGTAACGCCACGCCACCACTTTCAGAGGCCGAGATGAGGAAGGAGTACATGGGCTGTCAGAATTTGCCCACAGCACTGTGGCACCAGGGCCGTCGAAAGTCTCAGAACAGCGAGAGGAATTGAGAGACAATGCTTATTATTCCACTGCAGCCCCATCAACTTCACTACCAGCATATAATTGCAAATAGAGAATGCTAGTGATGGCAGACACGTCACTTTGGTGATCATACTTCCTACTACAGCTTTTGATCTTCGGTTGTAACACTAGATTCAAGCAGCTGCTTTAGGATGCTATTAGACAAGAATAATAATAATGTGTATAAATTATTGTTGCTTGAGTACAGGGCAAACCATCATTAACTGGATCTAGTCAATCCAAAATGCATGTACCATTGTTAAAGGGATAAACAGAAATAAGCTGTTATGGAGGCCACAAGAGCAAATATGGTCAAGAGAAAGTGTTATGCCCTCACTTTAAACCTCAGCCCTCCATCTGCAATATGACACAACATTGTGGTGTTTGGTTCCTCCAGTATTTTTGTCTGCCCACTGTGGGGGTTCATCTGGCGGGCAGCTGCACTCTTGCATCTCTCTACAGTCAGTGTCCTATCGCGGGTCAGTGCTCACATCACATCCTGGAGATGAACCACAAGTGACTATGCCAGTCTGTCATTTCAGGACAAATCTGTTTCCCTTGCAGACACCATGAAGGAGCCTAGGCAGTGCCATCATTTAGTCATGAGAACTTTTTCTTCAGCAAGCTCTGTCCCTTCCCAGGCCACTTTCTCTCTCTTTTAAAAGACTTCTTGGTAATCATTTTCCCAGCAGTCTGACCTGTTTCGGCACTAGCCTGTAGGCGACAGAACACCAACTAGAGGATGACAAGTAGCTGACTTGCAGGTTTCTGCTGAAATAAAAGTTTCAAAGATTAATCAAGGTCAATATAAATGAGGGATAAAAAGAACATTGCATCTTTTCCCTCAAAGGCACCTGACCAGGTCTGGCATTATAGTTCTGATCAAGCTTGTTTGTATATACAGTATATAATATAAAGATGTTGTCAGATCCAAGTCAGTTATCATATACCCTTATACCTCTTTCCTGTGTACAAATACCCCTCAAACACCCCAGTGCATGCCGGCAATACATAGCTTAATAGACTATACCCAAGCATAAAACTCACTTGAGTCGAGAAATATTTTTTGTATAGACCAGAAATGTGTTTATTCTGTAAATGTCATGTTGTGTTAAATAAATGAATTTTAATGTCACTTAAGAGGATAACAAATGTCCTCATCTCAACTGTTAAACTGTGGCTTGTGTGAGCTTATGTAAATACTCCAAAAATAAATTAACTTTTGTACATAATCTGTATTTATTTCAATGGAGTGTCTTATAAACAATACATTTTGAGTTTTATTACAACAGCAGGAGTGAAAACAACATCAGTAAAGCAGAGTATACAGAACTTCTTATAAATACTGTCATTTCTGTCATGTTCCTTTTGCTCATTCATTTCCATAAAGTACTGTAATTATTTCAGGTACAAATAAATCCCCTTAGATTGTACCTCACAAGTCAAGTCAGTTCTGCAAACATATGTACACTGTTGATGGCACCAGATTGGCAAGATAATATAATGAGTTCCCTGAGAAGCACAGATTTTCAAAGCACCCAATGTTTTACTTAATGTAAATATCTTCACATTTAGAGTCAGCATGTTGTAAACTACGAAGTAACTGCTTGGCACAATAAATGTGAAGCAGGGGCAGGGGTGGCTCAGTGGTTAAGGTGTTGGGTTACTGAATAGAAGGTTGGGGGTTCAAGCCCCAGCACCACCACCAAGCCACTGTTGGGCCCCTGAGCAAGGCTCTTAGCCCTCAACTGCTCAGTTGTATAAAATGAAATAAATGTAAGTCACCTTGGATAAGGGTGTCTGCCAAATGCCGTAAATGTGAAGCTGTGAATGTATTTCCTTCTGCACGAGGTCACCTGATATATTCCATTCTTTGCATCCATCACTATAACTTTGGTCATTCTCCATCTTGCTGATCTTTTGATTCTCTATCTGAGGATGCACTTGGTTCTAGATCTTGCTGCTGTTGTTGTTTTTGCCACATGGTTGAGTACATTCCGTGTATAGCCAGCAGCTCCTCGTGCCTGCAACACCAACAAACATATACTAAGCTTCACAAAGCAGGTCTGAATGTCAAACTGAAGCTTCACAAAGCAGGTCTGAATGTCAAACTGAAGCTTCACTCTTGGTTTCCAGAAATCAATTAAGAGCGAGGAGGTGATGAGAACACTTTGGGTCTTTTCTGTAAAAAATTGTTCCTGCTGAGAGTCAGTTCAGAGACATTAAAGACAAATCCTTTGAGACTGTAATTAATCTGGAGAATGGCTGCACGGTGAATGTGGAAAAGAACAGCCTTCTTATAATGAAACGAGCCATAACAGGATCAAAGATGCAGGTACATTTCAGAAAGATTTTCCTGCTTAACTTCCAATATTCATTATATATGATTTGATTTATTAAAGGACACCATTCCTTGGACAGTTGCCTGTTCATGCACATGACTTCTGGCCTGGGGACTTTTTTTGGTTAATGAACACTTCCTTCCTAAAAGCATTACCCTTTCACCTTTTTCTTTATTTCCTGTATGTGTGTGTATGTGTGAGAGAAGATGAATGGATGCGAGTGTATTCTGATATGCGCTCCTTGTGGCTTAAAAGCCTGTGTGTTTACATCGCAGTGTCAGTCAGGGTTGAATGTGCAAGGTATGAGGTTACATCCCTATAGGCAGTGCAAGTGTACATGTAAGTGTATATGACAATTCCTGTGTTTTGAGGGGGGTGACTGACGAATCATATATCAAAGGGCTGAATGGGACAAGACCGTGTGCAGCGATTTGCACTGGGCGCGCTGGATTGGAGTCAAGGAAAAACGCCATTAGCAAGGGAGTGTGTGTAGAGTCTTCGGTGTTATCCTTCGATCAGTAGCCTTTACCTCAGGGCGAGTCTGAGTTTGTGCTCATCTTCTCAAACACAGGATATGGTGTCCGAGCAGTCCACACCCTACATGATCCGGGACTCAAAAAAGCCCCACCTCAGGGCTGTGTGGGTGCGCACACACACACACACACACACACACACACACACACACACACACACACACACACACACACACACCTTCCCGACTACTGTTTCGCTTAGTCCAGCCCACTAAAACCTGACTATTGGCTGTCCCAACATGTCTTATGCTTTCCTTCAGTAGGTCAAAGAGATTTCAGTCAAGCAGGAAAGAGACAATTTCACACTTCTCTTATACTGATAAGGCTCTTATATTAAGTGATATCAACTTGGAAAATATAAATTCACCAACCTTCCACGCTCCACAATTTGGCCTTCATGCAAAACCAAAATCAGGTCTGATGCAATTATCGTGGATAGCCTGCAAACAGAGTAGTCAAAATGATGTTTTTTTTTAATATATGGTAATATTGCTCATTAAATGCACAAAAAAGCCATAGAGAAACTCAAATTATATAGTGCTCCATATGGAGAACCATCTATAAGCGTCAAGTGAGGCATTATACACAGAACATAGATCACTTATGCATTAATTGAAGTCCATCTATTCTCATGCAAATACCATCAACTCCTCTGCCCTGCACGAACACAAAGAGAAACAAATGATCTCATGCACTGTTTGGAAGAACACTTAGCTAAACAGAGTGGTCCATAAGACTTGCACGCACACGTACGTATACACACACACATACACACACGTACACGCACACCACAGCGCCTTTTAATTCACACCCCACCCTTCTGCGGGTCATCTTCTCACAAAGTCACCCTTCATCTTCAAACAAAAGAGCTGAGACTTCTTTATTGATTGTGACCCCCCACAACCACCGCCCCAAAACACATCAAAGTGGCACCACAGTCTCAGAGGCTAGATAGGATCAAAGCATGCAGACTCTCATCATGATGTGTTTACAATTTTCTGAGGGAAGAAAAAAAAAAAATGAGAAAGAGGGGAAAGAATATGGTGGAGATGAAAAAGGACAGAAGAGGCTGACTGATGGTAAGAAAATGGCAAGAAAAAAAAAGAGAAGAGGTAGAGAAAAGGAAATGAAAGAAGGACAGGGAAAAATGGACGTGGATACAGAGGGACGAAGAGGGAAAAAAGGGAAGTGAGAGAGGCGGCGTGTTAATGAGTTCAAGCATCTAATAAAATCCAAATATAAGCTAATTCCTCAGTAAATAGTTCCAGACACAAATAAAGGGTGTGTCAGAGCAATTGTGTAACCTGGAATGATATTTTTCAAGAAGCCTGCTGCTGATGTCTGAAACCAGACATGAATAATGGAAACTAGACATGAATAATGGAAACTAGACATGAATAATGGTCAATCATCTTATTTTTCTACAACTAGTTGTACGATCTCCAAATTTACACCCTTGCTACAGATGGATACCAACTCACTTTTGAGGGTGTGCCTCCTTAAATCCACCAGACAAGAAGACTTTAGGTTCTATACACCTCCTAAAATCTCCCAGACAGTGGTGTCATATTGAGGCCAAAGGCTTTCAGGACAAACAGATCAATTTAATTAGTAACTTGGATCTTTCCCAGATGGCCACATTGAAGCCCATATCAGTACATGATGTTATCAAAGGGATAAAGCTGTGGATTTAGAGAAGTTGATGGAAGAATGGATTTTTCTTACTAATATGTCCTGGTTCCCAGATGGCTTGGGAAGAGTGGAGTTACTGCTACCCTTGATCACATTCAAATGCATCTTAACTATAAGCACCTTGAGCAAACATAACAAGGATATTAATAATCTTCTTAAAGTCAATCGCCATAGATAAACAAGAGGAAGAATACCTGTGTGCCACAACAATAGTCGTCCTGCTGGCACACACTCTGGTAAGCGAGGCCTGGATGTTACGTTCGGTCTGTGTGTCCAAAGCAGAAGTGGCCTAGAAGTAGAAGGTGGAATTAAGTAAAAGCTAGTTTTACAGCTAGAAGATAATAATTAGGTGTCAGAAATAAACACATCTACCTATAACTAGCTCGCACTTTTCCACATTTTAATTTAAGGAAGGAATATAGTGAGGTATTTCTCTGAGCTGATAAGACATTGTTCACCTCATCCAGCAGGATGATTCGGGGGGCTTTGAGGATGGTGCGAGCGATGGCCACTCTCTGCTTCTCACCCCCACTGAGCTTGAGGCCCCTCTCCCCCACCTGAGTGTCATATCCTGAGATTGAATCACAGACACCTGTTCCTCATACACACAAACAACTACCTAGAAATGACTCCTACACAGCTGTTCGTTTAACACGGACCTAAACCAGTCAGCATTTAGGTACACCGTTTCCACAAGCAACAGAAGGTCCTGCTTGATGAACACCACCAATGGAAACTCATTAAGTACACATGAAATTCACATAAATGATCACATAAAAAAATCATTTTCCTGTCCATATTGTTTTCTGGAAGATTTGGGTAATAATTGCACTGAATACTCTCTTTGTAGCATTGCATCATATGCTTTACTTTTTTTGCTAATCAGGTAAAGTGGTAAGGAAAAACTCTTGCTCATCAGGGTTTCAGTCTGTTACGATTTACTGTTAAGATTTTTTAAAGCTGCTTTGAGACAATGTACACTGTAAAAAGCAGTGTTTAAATACATTTTAATTGAATTGAATTGAATAAAGTGGTTCTATAGCTAAATGATTACAGAAAGAGGCTTCTGTAGTCAAAACTGTCAGAGAACTATGTAAAAGTGTAAAAGCCACTTACAGTGCCATGAAAAAGTATTTCCCAGGTATTTCCTTCCCAATTTATTCCATTTCTGATAATTTGTCACATTGAAATGTCTCAGATCACCCAACTCATTTCAATGCAAGATAAAGACAACAAGAGTAAACACAAAAAAAAATCAGCTTTAAAATGATCATTCCATTTACTGAAGATAAAGATTGATTCTAAACCTACCGTACATCACCCATGTGAAAAAGTAATTGCCCCAAAACCTTATCTTTGGTTGTGCCATGTATGCAATCAAATCTCTGTGATAACTTGGGATGAGTCTTTTACGTCGCCGTGGAGGAACTGTTCTCTGCAGAATTGTTTTATTTCAGCTACACTGCAGGGTTTGTGAGCACGAACTACCCGTTTAAGGTTTTTGGACCAAAGGAACTTTGACTCAAATCAAATTTCTGATAGAGAGCAGAATTCATGGTTCCATCAATTATGACAAGTTGTCCAGGTCCTGCAGAAGCAAAACAGCCCCAGAACATCACACTACCTCCACCATGTTTGACTGTAGGTATGGTGTTCTTATGGTATGGTGGAATGCAGTGTTAGCTTTATGCCAGATGTAACAGGACCCATGTCTTCCAAAACGCTCCATCTTTGACTCATCAGTCCACATTACATCATCCCAAAAGTCTTTTTGGTCATCTAGATGTTTTTTGGCAGATGTGTGATGAGTCTTTGTGTTCTTTTTGGTCAGCAGTGTTTTAAGTCTTGCAGTGCTCTGGGCTCTGGGTGATATTTTGGTAGGAGAGCCACTCCTGGGAAGGTTCACCACTGCTCTCACTGTGGTTCACTGGAGTTCCAGAGCACCAGCAACGGCTTTGCAACACTTTCCATATTTCAGTGACTTTGTTTCACATCAGTATTCAAATCTCTTTAGAACGTGGTATCATGTGCTGCTTGTTGAAATCTTCTATCCTGCTTCACATTGCCAGACAGCTTCTATTTAAATGATGTTTAGATTCAACAGGTCTGGCACTAATCAGGACTGGGTGTGTATACTGATATTAAACCCAGCAGTCTACTGAATTTAGTTAACTGAAAGGTTTGGTAGCTAAGGGGGAAATTACTTTTTCACAGGGGTGATATACTGTAGGTTTTGGATAAATCTTTATCTTCAGTAAATGGAATGATCATTTAAAAGGGGGAAGTTTGTGTTTTTTTGTGTTGTCTATCTTCTTTTTTGTGTTCTGAAGCAAAAATTATTAGTAGTAAAACTAATATATTTATTTAAAATGGGACTATTCTTATTCTGCTGTGTTGAAGTGACGCACCATCTGGAAGGGACAGGATCTTATGGTGGATGTCTGCAGCCAGTGCTGCCTCTTCCACTTCCTGGTCAGTGGCACTGATTCGTCCATAGCGGATGTTCTCGCGGATGTTGTCATTAAAGAGAACTGTATCCTGAGGGACCACCCCAATGTAAGAACGTAGAGAGCTCTGCGTCACCTATGCACAAAAACACAAATGCAAGCTGAGTGTACAGAGACAATATTGACTCAGAAATGAAACACTGTACACTTGTTTGACATTTTGTTCATATTATTCTGACTAGAAAAATTTAAATATAACAAAGGCCTTCGGTAGCCAAGGACTTTCATTTCTTATGAATATGAAAGTCTACATTAACCTCTAAATACTGTTTCAGGCCTGTGGTTCATGCAAATAGCCCTATGACCTAGAGTACAGCCTGAGTTACTAAGCCTCAAAAACAATATCCCAGAAAGTTGAATCAGTTCATCTGGGCCCAAAATTTAGGTCCAGATGAACTGATTCAACTTTCTGGGATTTCCTTGCCTGAGCGTGCATCCAGTCAAAAACAATAGTCATAATTCCTTTCATTTGAAAGTAATCCCTATTGTTCAGGAATGTCCAATGTCATCTGCTATAATTCATTACGTTGCCTGCTTTTGGGGTCACAAAAGGCAAAAAAAGGCAAACATACAACAGAACAAGGACAATAGCGTTTGGCTCAGTAAGTAGTGATCATATTAATCAGATTTGATTCAAGATCATCTTAAAAATTGAACAGACCACAAACTAATATTGAACATTCCTAAAAATAACTGACCGCTTGACTGACAGCAGTCTAATCCTACATTTCATCACTGTTCACCCACTGTATGTTTTGTTCTTCGTCTTCTTCGTGTAAATCCAAGTATTTGAGGGCGCCATTCTTTTTTCATTTAGCAAATCAATAATAAAAGAACCTCAACCAAAGAATGGAGATTGCATGGGGTGAGATGGGGGCTGCAATTTCTTTTTATTTTGTTGCAGGTGGCAATGTCAACCACCCATATCATAGCTATTTTTATAGTTATTAGCCGGTTAGATGGGTCATGTGAACTAGACAGGTTTAAATTAAACCTCAATACCTCAAAACCAAGTCGGCCTACAAATAATGGCAAATTGGACTGCAAAAATCTGATATACAAAATGGTGAATGAAATCATTGAAATCATGGCTAGTTATTTACAAGCCCAATTCCAGTGAAGTTGGGACGTTGTGTAAAACATAAATAAAAACAGAATATGATGATTTGGAAATCCTTTTCAACCCATATTCAACTGAAAACACTACAAAGACAAGATATTTAATGTTCAAACTTAATCGGTTTTTGCAAATATCCACTCATTTTGAACTTGTCTCATGTCTGCAACATTCCACAGGTGAACAGCTTAATTGGAAACAGGTAAATGTCATGACTGGGTATAAAGGGAGCATCACTGAAAAGTTCACCATTTTGTGAACAACTGCGTGAGCAAACAGTCCAACAGTTTAAGAACAATATTTTACCAATGTGCAACAGGCTCAGGAACACTTCAGAAAACCATCCTCAATGAACACAGTTCATCGCTCCATCTACAAGTGCAAGTTAAAACTCCACCATGCAAAGCGAAAGCCATATATCAGAAATGCCGCTGGCTTCTCTGGGCCCAAGCTCATCTGAGACTGACTGACACAAAGTGGAAAAGTGTCCTGTGGTCTGACGAGTCCACATTTCAAATTGTTTTTGGAAACCATGGACTTTGTGTCCTCCGGGCCAAAGAGGAAAAGGACTGTCCGGATTGTTATCAGAGCAAAGTTCAAAAGCCAGCATCTCTGATGGTATGGGGGAGTGTTAGTACCCATGGCATGGTGAACTTGCACATCTGTGAAGGAACCATTCATTCTGAAAGGTGCATACAGGTTTTGGAGCAACATATGCTGCCATCCAGCTTATTTCAGCAAGACAATGCCAAGCACAGTCTGCACTGGTACAACAGCATGGCAGTTTCTGTTTGAACATTAAATATCTTGTCTTTGTAGTGTATGCAAATGAATATAGGTTGAAAGGGATTTGAAAATCATAGTATTCTGTTTTTATTTATATTTTACACAATGTCCCATCTTCATTGGAAATGGGGTTGTAGGAAAAAGACAGTTATTTAATATTAAAAGTTATTTTAAATATGTAAATAAATCAAGTAGATCACTAAAGAGAACCAAAAATGGTCCCTGTTTTGTTTTATTGCCAGCATCCAAACAATAATTGAAGTAATTGTAGTAGCAGTGAAGTGTACTTCTTGAATAATAAAGACTCTAATTCCAGCGGCAGGGACACAAAACTCTTATAATCAATACTCTACAATTAAGACAGATATCCACTGCGATTCATCTAGCTGACCTACATGGTCATGGTATCCATACATTATCAGTCTTAGCTTGGTTTCATTTCTACAATAAAACTAAACTCATGTCTATAGTCCAAGCTGTGACTAATCCTCAGAATGTTTTCTATATGCACTTCTGGCAGTCACAATTACCTTTCTACTGTTATACACTATACTAAAATACCCTTTATATAATTATGTATAGAGAGACCATACAAAAAAAATGTAGCCTTTTTGCTATTTACTGGATATAAAAAGAAAGTGATTTAATATTCATGCACTATTTCAAGGTCACTATTTAAATTACATCAGATTTGTGATATTGACTACACTGATCACCCATAACATAACAAACACTGCCAGGTTAAGGGAATAATACTGATTATCCCATTACAATTGCACCTGTCAATGGGTGGGGTATATCAGGCAGCAAGTGACCAGTCAGTTCTTGAAGCTGATGTATTGGAAGCAGGAAAAAATGGGCAAACGTAAGGATGTGATCGACTTTGACAAGGGCCAAATTGTGATGGCTAGATGACTGGGTCAGATAATTTCCTAAATGGCAGGTCTTGTGGGGTGTTTCTGGTATGCAGTGGTTAGTACCTACCAAAAGTGGTCCAAGGAAGAACACCAAGTCATTTGGTCCAATCCCACAGAAGAGCTACTATAGCACAAATTGCTGAAAAGTTTAATGCTGGCTATGACAGACCTAATGGTGTCAGGACACACAGTGCATCACAGTTTGATGTGTATAGGGCTGTGTAGTCACAGACCGGTCAAATGGCCAACTGCTGAGTGCAATCCACTGCCGAAAGAACCTACAATGAGCATGAAGGTGTCAGAACTGGACCATTGGACAATAGAAGAAGGTGGTCTGGTCTGATAACTCATGTTTTATTTTACATCGTTTATCTGGGGAAGAGATGGCACCAACGTGCACAATGGGCAAAAAGGCAAGCTGGCGGAGGCAGTGTGATGTTCTGGGCAGTATTCTGCTGGGAAACCTCGAGTGCTCGCATTCATGTGGATGTGACTTGACATGTACCACCTACCTAAACATTGTTGAAGACCAAGTACACCCCTTCATGGCAACAGGATTCCCTAAAGGCAGTGACCTCATTCAGCAGGATAATTTGGAATATCTTTCAGAGACAATAGAACCCAAACTAATCGTTCCAGTAGATTTCAAGGTGTAGAATTTATGCCAAGTTGTACTGAAGATGATCCAGTAGCCTGTGATGGTCCAACATCTAAGACATTTATGTTGCTTTTTCCTTTAATTGGTCACCCACCTGTACATACAAGCTCCAAGCAAAATAAAGGTATCCCACACAGCACATGTTTACTGAAAGTGTAAAATGTGAAAGTGAAAATCGGACAACAATGGGGTATTCTAATCACAACTACCAATGAATAAACAGCTACCAAACTATTATTTTAATTAAAATGAAAACACAATTTAGAAAATGTGAAACTGGGCTCAGATCAACATACGACACTGAGGAGGCTGGAGGGGTCAGGCACCGGCTGTCCTTTCCACCATTAATCCATGTGGCGTGGGGAACCAGACTCAGCTTTTTCACTTCAAACGGCTGCTAAATTAGATCCTCCTTTGAAGTATTTTTCTGCCTTTTTTCCTTTTGTTTATTTTTGCCTAGCTTCATTTTTTCTTCTCTGAAAGTTCCTAATTCACCATCTTTTCATTCGTCTTTCCCATTCATTTGGCTTTCAAAAAAGTCAATGTCTTTAATTTATGAACTAATTAACATCAGACTGAGCAGGGTTAGAGGGGGTTTACTGCAGCCATGCGAAACACAAATGGCTTCCCAGGTTTTTACAAGAGAGAAGCATCTGTCCTCCAACAATGCCACTTTTATCCTCAAAAACATTAGTTTCACTGCAGCTTTCCAGTTCTCATTGCAACAATACCCATGCAGGCAGAGTTTGCGGGAAACACTGCCATGGGCTCTTCAAATGCTAAATGAATGAATGTGTGAATATAACACTAAACAGAAGAGATGAATCAGTCCAACAGTGCGTTTCTGCCTGTCTGCAAGTAACTTTATGAGCATTTGGGTTAGCAGGAAAACATGCTACTTTTTGGACTCAACCTTTTTGTTTATTGACTTTCAGGGAATAGACAAGTTATTTGTCAACAGTTATATTTTATATTTATATTTTCTTTAACTCTAATTACATATTGATTGTGTTTGGTGATTTCCCCTTTTTTCATTCGTAACTGATACCATCTGTAGCAGATGGAGCAGGAGGAAAAACCAGTGTCACTATGTACTATGAGACTAGTTTCTGGGCCTTTTCTCTGTCACACAGATGTGTGTGTGTGTGTGTGTGTGTGTGTGTGTGTGTGTGTGTGTGTGTTAGAGAGACAGACAGAGAAAGAAAGAGAGTGAGAGAGAGAGAGTGAGAGAGTAAGAGAGAGCAAGAGAGAGAGAGGTTTAGGTGAGCTTTACATTAGCTATTCTATTGTATCATGACATATTGAAATATATTTACTCCTTTGACCTTGTGCATGCCCTACTATTATTCAATACCAACAGAAATATAAAAGATTTGCAAACAAAAGATACAAAAAAATATATATATATTTACAAAACTTGAAATGGGAAACTGTATTTATTGCTTATGTCGCCATATTTATGCCTTTCTGACCAGATGTACAGGAACACAAAGGCTTTTAATGAATTTTTATGCATGTGAAATCTAATGGGGAACTATTCATGCGTGTCCAACTTGGACCAAACATACAGAAAGCACACTGTTTATCAACCCTGAACACATGACTCTTTTTTAACATTCCCACATACCCTATTACAGACTCCAGTCTTTTCTGGTTAGCCTTTTCTTCATTATAGAAACTTTACAATGAAGCACAGCACCAATAAAGTATGCATTCAGATAGGATTCAGCTCCATTTCTAATTCAGTTCACCTCATTTTCCAGGTCTATATTGTCTCAACCTTGAATTGCCTTCTAAAAAGACGTCAATCTTCCCATGTGACACTTCAACTTCAGTTAACAAGCCACCATAAGACAACCGTTGTACTGCATCTGTCAACAAAACCACAGTGGTATAAATATAAACAGAGCACAAAAAAGTAAGGAAATTTGTGTTTGGTAGGTTATTTCTTTGTTGTAACAATGCTTATTGGCAATAAATCTTGTACCATTTGAAAGCCTGTTAATTTCCCTTTAAATGCATTTGTGGGATGAGCAGTAGAGCTGAGAATGTGGGTTGCGCCCATGAAAGATTTGCCAAATCCTCTCTGCCAATGCCAAACAGTTTATTCTGCCATTGACTCATTTGGTGTTTGGTGGACTGGATGATTGAAGTTTGAAGAAACAAGACATATTGGCAACTTATTCAACACAGAAGCCTCAGTAGCGTGTGGAAGAAACATAAGAGCCACAACAGCCTGGCACCTCCTGCTCATACTGGTCACCAGCCTAGTCACACACAGCTGTGGCATCCCATTCTTCAACCAGCATTTGTCGCAAGTCAGCAAATGTGGTTGTGTTGGTCACTCTGGCACAAACAGCACACGGAAACTGACCCCACAAGTGTTCAATGGGGTTGAGGTCAGGACTGCTGGCAGGCCATTCCATCCTCTCCACTCCCAAATTCTGGAGGTAGTCTCTGATAAACCATACTCTGTCGGAGCGAGCATTGTCATCTGAGGATAGAGTTCGGTCCCAGACTGTGGAGATATGGGATTAACAGACTTTCCAACAGTATAAGATTTATTGCCAAGAAGCATTGTTGCAACAAACAAATAATCTATAACACGCAAATTTAATTTCTTTTTGTTCTTATGTTTAGCTTCAGAACTCCACTACCTGTCTAATGCCTGGATAACCGTTTGGCATTTTCTGAATGCAGATTAAAGGAATAATTTAATACCACTTAACACAGAAGAGAATGCAAAACCTATTTATTTAAAATCTACTAAATGGAACTTCAAGGTCATTAGTTATATTCTATCAACAAACATTTACAATATGCAACTACATTGTAGTTTTGAATTATTACAAGTAACATCAAATCTACAATTACTACAATTTAACGATGGTGATCATGGGATCAGACAGCCACTGTAGGGTACAAATCATACATTTATCAGCTAACCAACTGTACAAAAAGCTCCAGCATGGAAAATAAAACAATACATTTGTGTTTTCACCTTTAACAAAAAGCCAAAAATTCTTTAAGCCATTCTGACTATGAACTGTGGTGTATAAAAAAACAATCATATTCGAATCTGGCTAGTGTCTTCATTTCGCTTGATTAAATATTTAAATGCTGAGCTAGCATTACATTTACATTCAAGGCATTTGGAAGACACCCTTATTCAGAGTGACTCGACACACATTTTTTCACATTTATACAGCTAAGCAGCTGAAGGTTGGGGGCCTTGCTAGGGGTCCCAATGGTGGCAGATTGGTGATGCAGGGATTTGAGCTCATGATTTTAGCACTGAGCTACCACTAACTCATTAGATTAGATTTATAGTCCTTGTACTTTTTTTATTATTATTCAACTTAGTCACTGTTTCCATATCTAATTATGAACATTTGTGTAGCATCTGTTCAGGCTAATTAATATGTCTAGTAACAGTAACTACAAACAGCCAGACCATATTCTTTGTGTGCTTGCATAGGGCAGCAGCTGGACGGATTCAGAAAAGAGGCATCAGTGATTCATCAAAATATATATGAACCAATACAGGGAGTACAATGTTTAGAGAAGAGAAAAGAAAAGAAGAGAAAGGAAAAGAAAGGAAAAAGAAAGTAAAAAGAAAAGAACCCTGGTAACCATTATATAAATAGCCTACCGACTCTGTGTGAATGAATGAAAAGCTATGAATGCCATGAAGAAAAGCGTGAATGTTATTTGTTTGTCCTGGGCACTCCAATTTGAATACTGGACATTCCAACTTTAATACTGGACAATGCAATGGAAGTAATTCTAGTTGCTTTCTTTCACTAAGGTTTTGTAGTATACATGTGTGGCCATGAATCAGAAACACTTCTGTGTTTATACAACTATACTTGTAACAGTTACGTTTATGGCATTTGGCAGACACCCTTATCCAGAATGACTTACATTTATCCCAATTTATACAACTAAGCAGTTGAGCACTGAGGGCCTTGCTCAAACCTTTCTCAAGTACCCAACAGCAGCAGCTTGGTGATGCTTGGAACTCAGTTACAACTGCTTCTCACAATTGTTTTTCTACTGAATTCTACAGATTTAGAGGTTTCCTTATACTTTGACTGAACAAAAGTATGTCTTTTGGAAACACTGATTAATTTAACCAAATAGCTACGCTTAGATTCTATTAGACATATTTGTGTAACTAGACGGGTACTCAAACCCAAAAAGGCTGCTGTGGCTGCAGGATTTCCTTCCAACCAATCTTAATCTATACCCAATAGTCACACAAGATCACCTGATTGAAGAGATGGACTTGTGTAGCTCCTGTCTTACTGGAATAAAAACATGCAGCCATACCAGGACTGAGAGATAAGGTTGGTGCAGCGATCAAGTGTTGCTCTTGTAATGAGAGTAAAAAAGAGGCAAAAAAGGGTAAGCGCTTGCACCTGTTGATTTGTAAAATTTAGCCTAATTGTCCTCCTTTGTGTGGGTGTGTTTATGTGTGAGTGTGTGCAGGGAACTGAAGGCTTAAGAAAGAGGAAGGCTGCTTCCGGGACCTGCTTGTGGTGCAGGGGAAGATTGGTAGACCCTGAGGGACCTGCTGCACACACCAAGTGCTCCTACACCTATTGTGGCAACCACAAGATCACCGCCTCCACTGCTGCTTCCCAAGATCCACAGGCTGATGGCCTGCCAGTCCCCAGAACAACACCGAAGATGCTTATGCTCCCTGGATTACAGCACAGCCAGCCAGCCCTTCATCTTCAGCCAGGAGCTACATAACACCTGTTGGAGGTGGCTTCTCACAAGGGACCTGATATCAAGGGGGGTCATCAAGCAGGTGGTGCTGGAACAATTCATCACCAAGCTGCCAGCAGGTACAGTGGAATTGATCCAGGGTCATTAGCTGGTGTCAGTGGAGGAAGTTGTCATGTTGGTGGAGTACCATGTGTCGCCATTTCTGGGGATGGATAAATCCCACTCTTCTCTCTCTCTCTCTCACTCACCCCTTTCCTGTTCTTCCTTCCCCTTTCACTCTGGTACAGGCAGAGGCAGGGGTGATTCCCCTGAAAACAGTCCTGCGAGCCTGGGGTTGGGGTGGTGTTGGGCAATAGATTTATCATGTCAACCTCCTGAAACCGTGGAGGGAGACAGAATCAGCGGCACTGGCAATGCTATTCCCCGAAAGGGATGAGCTGGGACTGGAACCAAATTTAAAATTGGTGAAAAAATTTATTCTAGTCTCAATTGAAAGCCACCTCTTACCCTTCCAAGCCGGTGAAAATCCAGCAAAAGTTTTCTGACCTGTTCTCAGCTCTGACCTTGACGCACTGCCCTTGACCCACTGACCTCACAGAGTACCACATTGAGATGCTCTTCCAGGTGGTGGTTTGTAGTCGCAGCATAGACTTCCTGAACACAAAAAACAGGTGGTCAGGGAAGAGCTCAAGACCTTGCTCGATGAGGGAGTACATGTACAGGAGTACAGTGAGTGGAGCACTGGTTTTGGTTCCCAAACCAGATGGGTCGCTCCGCTTGTGTGTGGATTACAGAAAAGTTAACTGGGTGTCTAAATTGTATGTCCATCCCATGCCCCAAACTGATGAACTGCACGATCAGTTAGGCACTGTTCATTTTTACTTGAACACTGGACTTAATCAAGGGATATTAACAGACCGCATAGTTTGGTTTACACCAATTCGTGGCACTTCTGTTGTTTGGGGCTCCTGCAATGTTCCAGTTGATGGATCGCATCCTATGCCCACATAACGTGTATGCGGCAACGCACTTGGATGGCGTTATTATTTTAAGTAATGACTGGCCACAACATCTAAGGGCTGTCCTAAAATTGTTGAGGCAGGTGGGGCTTGGGTGGAGGTAAAGGGTGGAGATAAAGTATCTGGGCTTCCAAATGGGGTATGGGCAGGTGCGGCCCCAAATTAACAATACCACAGTGATCGTGGCCTGCCACAACCTAGGACCAAAAAGCAGACGAGGCCATTCTTGGGGCTGACTGGCTATTATCGGTGGATCACACCAAATTATTTGGATGTCACCAGCTCCCTGACTGACCTCACTAAAAGGGGGAAACCAGATATGGTCTAGTGGATGGAGCAGTGGCAGCAAGCTTTTACACAGGTAAAAGCGGCACTTTGAGATGGGCCTTTATTGTACTCCTGACTTCTTTCTCTCCTTTATGTTACAGATGCATTGGACAGAGGGCTGGGGGGTAGTGTCAGAATGGCTCAGTCAGACGGGGTGGATGCGAGGACGTGATCATGACGAAGAGGAGTGAGGCAAAGAGGGGGAGAACTGCGACCAAAGCGAGCTGAGACTGTGCAAAAGCATGTACTTCTGACAGGGTTGGTGGATGTTCCTTATTTTGCATGTCTGGAAATGAATAACCATGTACTGATACATATTATTTAGTTCAGATGCAACTTGGCTACACAGGTTTAAACCATGACTGGGTTACAACCCCTGGCAAAACGTATGGAATCACCATTCTTGGTTGAGCACTGATTCAGACATTTCATTCTGTAAAACAAAATCAGATCAAAAACGTGATACAATAATAAGGTCATTCCAAAGGAATCACTCAATTCTAAGGAAAAAAATATGGAATCATGAAAAACAGATAAACAAAAGAACATTCAAAATACATCACTAGTATTTAGTTGCACCACCTTTGGCTTTTATAACAG
>JANCOA010000053.1:13895527-13907467 GCA_024363135.1 Leptodoras oyakawai
ATATAAAATGGGCAGCTTATCCACTACAAGCACCATGTACTTCTCAGACACAGCTATTGCAAATACAGTCGAATCATATGCTATAGTTTCAAACTGAGGCAACATCACCTTGATCCAGTTTTACAGTCATCTCTGAATAGTGGACTATGCGTAACTACATGAAAATGACCTGCTCTGCCATATGCAGTACTGTTCAAAAGTCTGAGGCACCCTATTGTTTTTAGGTAACTGTCATTTATGTTTTTTGTTTTTTTGAGTTCTGCATTATTGAGTCAGTACAAAAAGATTTTATCATTTCAAACAACAAATTAAATCTTACACAAAAATGTTACATGTCAGTAACGAAAGCAACACATTACATAACAGAACATTTTTCCGACAAAAAAAATTAAAGTTCAAAAATTAAAAAATTAAACTCCAATAATGAAGGCTGCTGGGAGATTCTCCAAGACGCTCAGTAAAACTTAAAAGCTAATGTCCTCATAAAACTGAACACACTGTACCTGGGAACACTGTTTAAGAAAAAGGCACACCAAATACTGACTTCCTTTAGTTGATTACTGTTTACTGCACTTTTAGCTGTTTTCTTTTATGAAGAAACTATTCTTTTCGAAGGCATCTTTGCTTTGCAGCAAGTCTTTTCACGTGCCTAAGACTTCTGCTTCGTCCTGTGCAGTCATTAGCTGCTAAGGTTTAGTGTGTCTTGGAGAATCTGCCACAGCTCTTCTGGATGTGTTAACTTCTTAACATTTTATTTTTGGTTTAAAAAAAATCGTAAAAAAAAAAAAAAAAAGTAATGTTGGGAAATATAACATCTTTTTGGACTGAATCATTTCCTGTACATGTATATAAGGTTAAAATAAAGTATAATGCCACCCTAAAACTTCTAACTCAAATACAATTGGTGAGGGACTGGCTGCATAAAATAAAGAATAAAGAACCCCATAAGCAACTAATATGGCATCATGGTAACTAAACTAAACAGTTACCATATAACATTTAACACTTAGTAATTTGGTTCACACTGTACTTCATGCTATAATTTTGAATAGCAGCACGTACAGTGAAGACATCTTTTCTGAAAAGCATACTAACCCTAACCCTATATACATGCTTCTCTGTCCAATCGTCTTGAAATGCTCTGCTTTTGTCATCAAAATCAGTGAATTTTTTAAAATCCATGAGACTGATGGCAAAAACAGAGCATCAACAGAAGATCCACAGGAACACGCATGTATGAGGCTCAGTTTACATGCGTGGGCTGATAGTGGGTCATCCTTACTCATGCGGTGGCTTAGACCTTGTTTAACCCCCCCCCATCCTGAGCTGGTGTAACAGCATTAACCCTCAACTAACCTCTCTGCCTCCATTGGCTTATTGGCTCAGCTCTTTATGAGCAAGAGAGTGAAAAAAGACGTTCAATTATGTAGAAAGTCTTCAAGTGAATCTGCACCTCTGGCAAGCAGGAAGACAAGCGGAGAGAGAAACGCTCGATGCTTGTGTGCAGACTCTGGCAGCAGATGCTGCATGATTGAATAATATGTTCTGTTCCAGGGAAGAGTGCAGACCAATCAGGTCAGCAGATGAGGAGTGGGACTTCAAATCAGAAACTGATGCGTACATGGTGGTAAACAATAACAGGGGAAAAGAATGTGTGAGAAGGTAGGAAAGTTCACCTGCAAGAGAATCAGGGAAAACATGCGCGCACACACACACACACACACACACACACACACACACACACACACACACACACACTCCAACCCACTCACACCTAATTAAGCACTAAAAGAGAGAGGGACAAAGCTCTGGTCTCCAGGATTCAATAACAAACAAATCAAATCTCCAAAAGCACCAAGCCAATTAAAACATTCATATCTCATTAATTTATGGACAAAATGTGACTGATGTTTTAGAATGTTGCCTTTATATTCGGTCTTCTTCAAGGAGGTCATTGTCTAGGATTCTTCAATTGGACTGCATCCTACACACACACACACACACACATGCACAAATATGTATTTGTCTTACTATCCTCCTAAGGATCTTCCACTGACATTAATTAATGTTATGTTAAACCTAACTCTAGCATTAACCTTAACTTCATTAGCCAAAAATAAACATTCTTGCTTTGAGGATTTTTTTTTAAGTTGCAAGTTTTCCAAAATAATAAGTTGGCCTCTTGGGGACCTGCCAAATGTCCCCACAAGGTCAAAATTGTGAGATACTACTAACCTTATGAGAACATTGGGTCCCTACCAAGATATAAAACACACACACACACAAACACACACAGAGGAAGAAAGCTGGCAGGCCTGCTTGTTTGGTCTATGATAAGGACTTTGCCCAAGAGCCAAGATAACACAACAGCACATCATCACCAGGTGATAAATATCATATCCAAGAACATTTGAAAACAGACTATTTATATTCATATTACACAGAGAGAAGAGAGACTTCCAAGATACATTTTACAAACAACAGCACAATATCCCAACACATTCTGCCACCTGAGGCCAGCAGCCAAAACACAACAATGTAGAAGAATGAAACTCGAACCCTGAAAGGCTTTCAAAAAATATAGCTAATGGAGAATGTATGAGGAATACACATGGAGGGAAAATGTGTCTTTTGTCAAGATGTTTTTGTGCAGCTTCAATTCATATGGTAGTGTATACAACAGGACTGTTGAATTAGTATGTGTATACGGGTCTGTGTAAATGTGTGCATGTGTGTACCATGCTTACCATGTGGATCATATCTTTATGGGGACTAAATCACGCTACAAGGACAGAAATATCTGATATTTTGACCTTGTGGGAACATTTTGCTGGTCCCCATAAGGAAAGTGTTTTTGTTGTAGTTTTTTACAAAAATAAAAAAATAAAAGAGACAAAAACTTGCCTTTGTGTGACTGAGGTTAAGGTCAGGGTTTGGGTTAGGGTTAGCATTAATTTGCTGCAGTAATAATTATGTCAATGGAAAATCCTCACAAGTATAGCAGTACTAATGTGTGTGTGGGTGCGTGTGTGTGTGTGTGTGTGTGTGTGTGTGTGTGTGTGTAAGTCTGGGCTAGAGGCTATTGCCCAGACCTAAACAGAAACATGTGTAAGACAACTTCAAAGAACCAAAGCAAGCTGAAGGATGAGATCTGATGTCTTCCACACCTACTCTTCTCATAGAGAGATATAAACAGAGTGATGAGAGACGTTTTATCTTCACCATAACATTCTTATAGCTTAACCACTAAATTCGATTATGTTGGCTGTTTTGTTATTAATCGTAAATATATGACAAACTGGCATTTTTTTTGCATGAGTGTTTTTTGTGCAGACCTGCTGCATCACAGCTGCAGGGTCACTGGTTCAATCTTGAGCTGAACTCAATGTGAGTTTTGCATGTGGGTTTCTTCCCAGTTCTCTGGTTTCCTCCCGACTCACAAAAAACATTCCATTAGGTAAACCTGCTACTCTAAATCGTCCCATCCAGGGTGAGGTCTCGCCTTGCATGCAGTATTCCAGGGCTAAGGTCCGGATCCACCCAGACTCACCCAAGCAGTTATTGAAGATAAACATAAAGAAAACATTTTTTGTTTTCATAAGCGGAGAAAGATCCTTGGAAGAGAAGAGCAAAGTGATTGCACTGTAATTAAATCACAAGGAATTTTTCCACCATCAGATAAACCCTTTGGACTAAAAAATGTTTTTATGATTATAAAAGCAGTTCATCAGATTTACTCCTGTGAGACTTTTGCAGGACAACATAGTAAACTAAACTATACTCACTCTTTTGCTTGACTGACAGCTAGCGCTGACCATCCAGGCATGTGGGAATGATCAGAGCTCTCCGCCTGTTATATCTGATAGCTATACACTCCCATTCTTTCCTTATCTCGCTCTTTTTGCTCTGACCCTGTCTGTTTCTTCACAGCAGGTTGATCCTGCTTAAAGTATGATTGCTTAGCATGACATTAAACCTTCAGCTCTTCTGAGTTTCCCAAAAAAAAAAGCCTTTTCTCTTGCAGTGTCTACCTATAGAGGTCACTGTTTTCTCCAACTCTCTCTGCCCTATCTCACTTCCCAGTACAGACAACTGGGGCAGGTCACGGCATGGAGGCTGCTGATTAATAATGGAGAGACCAGTCTGATTGAAACAGTCCAAAGTCCTTCTGTGTGTCTTTCACGCTTTCTTACTCAGCAGTGGTTCTGAGGGGCTTTTATTTATTCATCTATTCATTATATCTCTCCATTCTTCAATCATATCCCCTGCTCCAGCTCTCCCCGTGTTTCCCCCAGGAAAGCACAGAGGACCTTAAAACAGGTGAGTGCTCTCAGGATTTACTGTTTCTCTTACTCTGTATGTGTATGTATGAGTGTGTATATCTTTGGAGGATGGAAGAGTTTTGCAATGTGAATCTGGATGTTCAGAATATCTTGTCTCTCACTTTATAAGTGTGGGTTTATAAGCAGAACCATAAGAACAAATTTCACAGAGGGAACACTGTTTAAATAATGTTTTTGCAGACAAAAAATGCTGAGCGTTTATGGTCCAGCTAATCGCATTCTTTATTTTCACTTTTTATTTACTTCAGTACAGATATTACACTGAAGGGCCAGAAAACATCTATGGAAGCTTCTAGAGCTGTTTCCGCCATGAGACAAGAGGCAAGTTATCAAGATTTTGAGATTTTTAAAGTGGTTTAATACTTGGAGCTTGTGAGATGGGTCATAGCATTACGGAGGTAGAAGCAAAGTTTGGATTTTCATATCACACATCAACATTTCAAGGGTGTACTGTGACTACAAGAATTTTAGCAACACCTTGAACGTACGACAGCACTGTGACAGTTATAAGACTCTGGGTGAACGTGACCAGTGTCAGTTGGTAAGAATTGTTTCACATCGGCATGTGCATAAGCAAAGTGCTTCAGGATTTAGATGCTTTTGAAAACTAAAGCTAATAAAACCTATACTGGAATTTGACAGTCCTACTCTGTACAGTTTTCTTCAGCAGGTCAGGTTAAGGCTATAATTGATGCAGCAGATGTGTGTGAGGTAAATCATGCTGTTCAGTGAAGTGTAACTGAGTTAGTCATCTGAATATTTAACATTTAACGCTCTCCTTCTCTCTCTCTCTCTCTCTTCCCCCCCAGAACAAGAGTCACCATGTGCTGTCCACTCAGCACTGTCCTCTGTCCCCCTCATGTCTCTACACTTCAGACTGCTTAAGCAAGCAGAACTTCTTTAAAAACAACAGCTCAGTCATGCTACAGTGCTCTGGAGTGTTACATTCACTGTGCTGAGAGGCATACTAATAATAACATACGCTTTCGAAAGCCTCACTGGTTAAACTAGAGCCTTAAGGTGAAGTGAAACAGGCTTGTAGCTGAAAATAACAGACCAGTAAATATGCAAGAGACTAATTATTTATATCAATGTCACAAACTGGGAGTGGGAGAGGAGAGTGTAGGATTATTGGCATGCACGTGTGTATATATGTGTGTGAAAAAAACAGCAAGTGAGAAAGTGCACACAGTGCACACAAGTGCTTGCATATGTGTAATCAAGAGTGAGAAAAAAAAGTGTATGTGTTTGTGTTGAGTAGTGAGCTTAGGGCTGGGTGTGTAGCAGCAGAGAGGAGGAGACTCGACCCCCTGAATCTCACACATCTGGTGAACAGACAGCCATGCACAGCTTTATTACGCACTGAATCAGTCATTCTGTTGCCTCAACCTGACATACTACACTGTACCCCACACACACACACACACACACACACTTTACAGCACACAACCACACCCCATCTTCTATCCACAGTATCCTTCAATCCCATGATGCCTGGCACATCTTATCTGCAAAACATCTGGTAAAGTGCTAAATAAAGTTCTAACTTTGGAAGCATGGAAAAAAACATGCACTGTTCTACTTTTCAAATGTACACAGACTTAAATTGGGCCATTTTTTAAATTACCTTAACAACTGTTTCAACACAACAATAACATCTCTATGAGCAACCTGGAAATCTAAAGGAACCAAGAAATGTGCAAAGCCTTAGCTGAGCCTGACAACAGCTTCATTCCTAATCTGTGCTAACATATTCCAGCTAGCATGATGATGATTCTGACAATGCAAAACTAGCCGAACACTAACAGCAGCCTCGGCTACGAACTGTGGATTAAAGCTGCCTGACATCTCAATACACAAATCAATATATGACGTACATATATGACTAGAGAAATGTATTGAGTAGAAGAATGTAGAGAAATGTAGAAAATAAAAGTCAAAAGGATTAGATGAAAGGAAAAACTACAGAGAGTTAAACCCAGTTGCTGAGCAAGAGCCTCTCCACAGCCTGAAGTCTCCATACCTTCAAGTCTAGACAGCGCCGTGCTCTTGTATTGCAATAAATACAGTATACGCCTCATGTTTATTATGCTGTCAGTTAGACTGAACAGAGCTCGGGTTTAAACCCTGAATAAACTCCCAACTCCTGCCATACAATTCTCAATATTATTACTTAAACCACCCAGCAGAAGCTGCACAGATATCACTCAGTGATACTGTGCTGTCTTAGCATCCAACAATCATCACAAGTAAAGTTTTACATCATTTTACATTATGATTACATCATACAGAAATCATCACAGACCAAAAAAAACCTGTTCATCAAGCTAACCCACACTCTTTATATTTTTCAAACATACACACCATATACTGTATACTTCAAAATACTGTAGACACAGGCAGCCTGGATAAAAAATGTTTCCTGCAGTATTTAACCCCATGCTGGCAGTCCTCTCTGCCCTCTAGCTCTCTCTCTTTTTCTTTGTCACTGTGATAAAACTTTTCAAAAGCTGGGCACTGCCCCAAGGCTCCACCTCAGGCGCTCGAGCCCTTGTGCTCCAAATAGTGATGTGGACACAGAGTAGGAGTGACAGGCTGTCGATGGCAGCCCCTGGGCTTTTCTTTATGGAGCTGCAGCAGCCCCTGGGGGAGTGGGCACCTGTCCACGCCGCTGTTCATCATGCTGCAAGAGGTGTACCGTTCAGCGTGGCAGAGGAAAAGAGGTGAAGGACAACAGAACATCCAAGTGCCCTTTTCAGCTATAAGGGACACACTCATGCACCCAGTAGCAGGGAAAAGGCTGGCTTTTTCTATCTTTAAGCATTATCTGTAATTGAGACGAGATGTCGTGCACTTTCTAACCTGGCAGATCACATCCCAGGATCTCCAGCCTCATCCCGATGCCAGGGGGCGACCATCTTTCCGGATACACCCTCATGAACTGGGTCACAATCTCATCGAAGCGGCGGATCTCCGGCGTGTCGAAGTGTGTGTTTCCTTCAAAGATCTGAAAAGTAGACACAACTTTGGAGATTTAATGGACAGAGACAGACACATAGAAAGAGAAAACGGAATAAAACAACATCTGACTTTTCAGATTTAGGAGTCTCGTGTGGCCTGAGGAGGAAGTTCAGCTAGAGAAGTTTTAATTAACACAACTGTAAATGATTGTGCTGGAATGTTATCAACGCTGGCAGCATAACCGAGTATAATTGAATTCTGTTCTTTGAATGGATCAACTAAAAGAGATGGCGCAAGTGTTGAGCTGCTGAGACGAGCAGAAATGAATGAAACAGGCATTACTTAGTATTGATTGAGAAATGGAGAATATAGGAGACTATTAGTTGTCTTGCTGCTCCTATTACATTAGTAAACCAAGCAAGGGATGAATTCGTGCTTAAATGAAATCACGCTTTTCGTAGGATTAAAATGAACAGCGATTAATCCTTCACCTTGTGGTGGCCGGTCCTAGGGTCGAGGAAGTAGCTCCAGTCTTTTCCGTTCATGCTGTGCGCCAGACGGTACTTTCTCACAAAGGCTCGGTTCTCTGCGCTTGTGCTACCGTCGACGCCACGTGCCCCCTGTGTGATGATGCCCCGCACTTTTTTTGGGACTCCTAGATCAACCTGAAGCCACTCCTCCCCGGCAACGGGTTGCGTGGGACTGGGGTACCATCCAGACCGGCTCGCCACTAACCGAGCCGCGCCCATGGAGCCGTGAATGTCCCGCATAGAGGACGCAGAGATCTGGGAGTCAGGGAGGAGACCTGAGAGCATGCCTTGCATCTCTGAACACGGTGCATCTGACAGAAAGAAAGGCAGAAAAGAAGACAGAAAACAGATGAGTGAGGGCAATAAAGAGGAGGATTGAAATTAAAGGTTAGGTCCTAAATTAATTGTCAAAGGAGAAAAAAATAAATAAATAATAAATAAGCAGAAGTGTAAAATATCATGGATGTTTGTGAGTAGGTGTATGTATGAGTGTGTGTGGTTGCTTTTTTGTTTTAATGACCTGCAGCCTCAGGTGTTAGGAGGCTCGTCCCAAAAGAGAGATGACTCCACTTAAGGGCAGCTTAAAATACTAACACACAGCACTCTTCTCACTCCTACTCTTTAGCTGTTACTCTCTCTGAGCACCCATTTTCTGCCACAGGGCCAGGAAAAACAGATGATTCCAGAAATAAATGATTGATTGTAGCCTGTGGCTTAAAAACAGAACCAAATGCGAATGAGACGAATGCAGAACACCCATCCTACACTATCTCTGTTGTATTCCACCCACACTTGTACGAAAAAAAAAGAAAAAAAACTTTGGAAATAATGCCAAGGCACTGGGCTACTGTTTTCATGGCTGTGTTTATAAGCTTGCCACTGTTCAGATGAGTCCAAGGTAGGTATCTTTCCTCCATGAGGTAGGGAGTCAGGGGCACTTACTCGACCCACTAAAAGCAAGCCATTCTAGGCTCTATGCCCACAGATGATGGGCCCTGCAGGACCAGAGCAGAGCTAATATAGTAGTGAGATCTATGTTTATGTGTCATTTGTGTCAGTGTTGAAAAAAGCCCCGTGCCTAAAAGCGCATTTGTCCTGTTTACTGTCTATAAAAATAGGAGCGAATTGCTGCGTAACACTATAATGATTTAGTGTGATGGAAATTTGTGATAGCATCGGCTCAAAAAAAAGCGTCCCAGCTCACGTTTGTCAGGGGAAACAAACAGAATTAGGGTGCTCTAATCTCCGCATCTCCATAAATAGCCAAACTCAATTACATGGCCTGAATAGAGCAGATAAATACAGTGCTGAGTTCAGGTGACAGGGACAATGGTGACGTCCGGAACGATATTCATCATCTATTGTACACCGGAGGCAGCTGTTTGGTTTAGAGATGATGTCGGAAAGAGGACAGAGGTACATCTCCATTTACTGACAGAAGGAGTTATAAACGGAGAGATAAGTTACAGAGGTTAAAACATGACAATGCCAAGAGGCATAGCTGTGTTTATGTACAGAGACTATATACACACCTGTGATCTGACAGCCATAGAGTTCGAAGCGCAAAGCAATGCCGTTCTTCCAAGTCTGGGGTCGGATTCGGACAAACCGAGCCAGGACGGGCTGAGGGATCCGGTTCAGGACCACTTCAGAGGGGTCCGTGTTGGCATGGAAAGTCTACAAAGAAACCGAGAGGAGCAGTTTAGCAAAGAAGGATAAAAAAAAAAAATGCCCCGGTTGCAATGCAATGACAGAAACACAAATAAACAAGCACACAATCATACACTCTATAAACAAACATGTAATCAGCGGGCCTTTACTGTGGCCAGGAAAGATCATCTTGTTAATTGCTGGACAAACAGACACCCACTTCCACACCCCTGCACATGCAGCTATGGCTTAAATATATAAAGAGTTTATTCTGTACATCTGGGTGGGTGAGTGAGTGAATGTTGGCACAGACACCATAGTGTGTGTATACCAGTTGGTTCCAAAGCCACAAAGGCTTGGATAAACACAGCCCACACACTCAAATGTCTTCTTTACTGTTCTTCCTTCCTGTTTTGCCTAGTTGATTACAGTTTATTATAATAAACTATTAAACTATAGAATTACAGCCATTATACTTTTCTACAGATTCAGTTACAGTTCCTAGCAAAACCTGGCCCTTACTGACCAAATACAAGTGTTTAAACCAGTTGGTCCAGGGGTGGTGAGAGCAGACAAGATGACAAGTTCAGATAGCATATCTTCATCTGCGTCTCTCACTCCCTCGCTCACTCAGTCGTTCCTGAGTGTATGTGCCAGTCTCTGGCTGGTCTCAGGAGAGAGGGGGAAGAAAGATGAGAAGAATAAGACCAGTGTAAGTTCTGCTTCATTGCACACATAGAAAGGCCAGACCCTAAGGACATAACCTACCTCAGGATCCAATTGGCTATGGGGCCAGATGGCCTGGGACCGGACCGAGTCAGACCTCAGTGTGTTTGTGTAGGAAACAAAGGAAGCAGGGTGAAACGGCAAACCAACTGAAGATGGAGGTAGCGGAAAAGAGAGACATGAGGAGCTTTTCCTTGTCAACATTTGGCACAAACTCGCAATACATCATCAAATGACAGACAAGGAACTGAACCAAAGGCTTGTGCTCATTAATCACAGGGTAGATAGTTTGTTAAAAAGCATTAAAGGCAGCAAGAGTGAGGAAATGAGAGAGATAAGGGAGAAGGAAGTCAGATATGGTTAGAGAATGCAGGAGATGAAAGAGTGAAAGCAAAAGAAAGGGAAAGTGGCTTGATGCACAGTAGCGGCTTCAGATCTGATGCTTGTATACAGCCGATCATACATCCCTCCTTTTTCCATGATTCTATTATGCATGCACACACATACAAATACACACTCACATACCCAGTGAATAAAAATTCTCCCAGACTGTGAGAAACTGTCAAAAGCAGGAAACCCACACAAGGACAGCACAAACTAAGCTTCTTTAATAAGTTCATCTATGTTTGACCTTTTACCCCCTGTCTATATGTGAAGCTTTCACTACAGCATGGTGTGTACATGTGTGTATATGGATCAAGGGCAAATGGCATGTAATATATCACCATAAAAATGTGAGAGAATACTATTTCCCCTATTCCAGTCACACACACAGCCTGCTTGGTTAAAAAAAAACGACGAAACAATAGGCTTATCGCACACTGCTTGCTCAGAAAGTTAAATATCTCTGGCCTCATAGGCGCTGAGTTTCAGAGATATACAGTACTGTGTGTTGAGAAACATAAAGTAAAGGGCACCTTCAGGCCTGAGCACAGGCAAACACAACCAGCTGGTGATAAAATACCACTGCTCATACAGTGCATAAAGCAGGAGCTGCATAGAGTTTGCACATAATCAGCCCTGCTCTTCAATGGAAATCCATGGAATCCTCAAGCCATGCTAAATACACACAGCTCCGTAACTGAGTATTAACTACTGATACATTCCAGGAATGAGACAAAAAAATTACTGAAAAGCTATAAAAGTGTGTAACAGGATTTGAAAGTCCAATTATTAGCAGGGCCCAAGGGGGGAAGTGGTCAAAATGAGACTGAAGAGCTATGATTTCCCTCAGGTTCTATATATGGCTGCCAAATTTAAAAATTGCATTCGTGTTTTAATTACATTAAAGATTTAGTATCGGAATGCAGTCAAATATTAATGAGACTACGGTTCTATACTGAAACAGACAGAGCGAACATTACCGGTACGGTTATAGTTCTGCTATACTGTGTACATACTGCATAAGCCAGTGGACCAAATCCCAAAGGGCTTCATATTCACTGTACAGGCTCACTATGTAGGGTGAGAAACTACAAAGTGCACTACAAACCCCATTTCCAGAAAAGTTGGGACACTTTCTAAAAATGCAATACAAACTGAAATCTGTAACTTGCTCATTCCCTTGGACTTTTATTTAACAGACAAAAGGACAAAGAAAATGTATGGTGCATCATGAAGAGGAGAATCAGACAGCAGTGACTGAGGACTGTTGAAGTCTTGTACACAGCAAGAACGGGCAAAAATTCCACATGCAAAACTGTAACAATTTGTATCTTTAATTCCCAAAT
>JANCOA010000053.1:13907721-13920115 GCA_024363135.1 Leptodoras oyakawai
ACACACTAGGGCCACTTTAGAGACACCAATCAACCTAAAGTGCATGTCTTTGGACTGTGGGAGGAAACCGGAGTAACAGAGTAAACCCATACAAACACGGGGAGGACATGCAGACTCCACACAGAAAGGACCCAGACCGCTCCACCCGGGGATTGAACCCGTGACCTTCTTGCTGTAAGGCGACAGTGCTACCCACCGAGCCCCCGTGTCACCCTAAATTTGTTTATATTTAACAAATAGAATTAAGTTCAGCATTAAAAACACTGAATCTTTTACAGATATCAGTTTTATTGCATTTGTAGAAAGTCAGAATTTTTGGAAATGGGGTTTGTATACAGTAGATCCCGAACAGAATAGCATTTGAGTATCAGATACAGAAATCACTCTGCTAACTGCTGGTTGGAATTCATTAACTATTTACACTTTAGCACTTTTTGGCCAAATATTTAGGGAGCACATTTCGAGAGACTTGGAACATGTGGCTATAGCTGGCAGGGGGTGTGGCTTAGTGAAAATCTAGAACAGGAGGGTGTGATTTTAGTGATGGCTGATGTGGCACACATGAATTTTTTATGCCTGATGCCCTATTTATGTTTTCTCTTTCTCTCTGAGCAGGAAGCTGTACGTGTGTGTGTGTGTGTGTGTGTGTGTGTGTGTATGTGTGTGTGGGAGCAATTGTGAGCTAAGCAAAGCTCTGGCTGAGCAGGATAAGCACAGAGTAAACAGAAAAGCTGTGCTTTTGTTAGTTTTAGTTTTACGTTACTGTCCTGAGTCAAGGGGCATGAGCATCAACAAATAAAAGCTCATGTGTGTTCTTAACCTGGATGTGCTGTGTTCTATGAGAAGTGTGTTGTAGAGGTTGTTAATCACTAAACGTGAACATGGGATCTTGAACATCTGATGTTCATCCTTTGCCGCTGATTGAATAAATATTTATAAAAACTGAACAGTATTCAACCAGTGAAATCTGTTTCTAACAGCCTGGACTACAGCTGCCTACAGTGGAGCTGCTTTTCCTGATAGACTTACACCTTTTTCTGCAACCTGACATTCATGTGCACACATATCCGCACACACATATCCAAGCTTTTTGTTCACACTTTCTCATGCACACCTGCCACTGCTCTCCTTGTATTAGCTTGGCCCCTGCCTGGTGTTGCGTTGACAGACACGCAGGTGCCTGTAGAGACAGACTCCCTCATCCTGAAACAGGAGTGATGCTGTCAAGCCCTGCCGCGAGCCACCCACCACCTACTGATCCAAGGCCACCATCACTCTTTCATTCTCTCCCCGTCTATTACTCACTCTCCCATTCTCTCTCTTCACCCTCTCTCTCTCTCTCTCTCTTGTTCGCTTTTTACTCCGTGCCTCTCCGTGTGAGTTTACCTCATGCACCCTACCCCTTCTATTTGTCTTTAACTCTCTATCACGCAGAACAGTCTCTGCAGTAGCTGTCACTCACACACTTCCTGTGCATAAGCACTGCTGCTATAACAAATGGCTGCAGCACATCACCGTGACATTCGAGGGCTCTGGCTAAATTGCAATGCTGCATTAGCATGCACTTCACATCTGGGATTCCTACCAATCCTGCAGCTATTACTTCATAAGAGATGACACTGAGTAGTAACTCCAGGCTTGAGAAAGGTTGAAATAGATCCTATGCTGAGGGGCTTTATCAGATTATTATCCACCTAAAAATGCAGGACAGCCGACTTACCTGCATGTACCTTAGCAAGTGTTCTGTAACGGCTCAGGAAATGGCATGACTCACACAGCAATCCAAATCCAATTTATTCAAATGGGAGTTTTCATTTAGCCAGGCTGATTTATTTGTTCAGACTGTCACAATAGCACAGTTTTGCCATGGATTATGATTCATATCAGAGCAATTTCCACTCTCTGTTCTAAACATATCTAGTGCTACACTCACAAAAACTGAATAGTTTTTCAAACAAAGAAAGAAGACACACTGTTGCTGGAGCCCCAGGTACTGACAGTCCCTGACCTGCTGTTTTTTTCCCTCATTGTTAGCTTGTTGCTTGCACCAGCACTGAATGCTGGAAAAACAACACATTAAAACTGAAATCTGCTAAGACTGGTCAAAGTGAATCACATCTCCAGAAAGAGCTGCTTGTCTGAACATGGCTGTGCGTAGGTACACCAACGTACCAGAAAAACTGGTAGCCTATGCAAAACACATAGCAATGCAAGCAATGCACATCACTGGTTGCATCCGCCAGTGCGTATATAAAGCCACAGACATGTATGGAAGCTTCTAGAGCTGTTTCCGCAGTGAGAATGGCAAGTTATCATGATTTTGCGATCATGATCATGAGATGGGTCACAGCATTTTGGTTTGGATTTTCACGGGTGTTTCGTGACTACAAGTATTCTGGCCAAACCTCGAACCCACACCAGTAGAGTGAGACTCTGGGTGAACGTGACCAGCGTCGGCTGGCAATAATCGTTTCACGTGATAGGCGTGCAGCACCGCCTCAAGTAATGTCGGAATTCAATGCTGGGGCCTCAACAAACATCAGCGTGAGGATTGTGCAACTTTCCCTCCAAGATCCCGTAGGCGACCTTCTAAGTATTAACTGCTATACCAGTTTTTCTGGTACTTCAGTGTACGTATGCATGTATTTCCTGAAAAGATTTCACCCTTTATCAGATGAGTAATGAAATATCTTCACAGTTGTACCATAACATCAATGAGATTCATGTAACTAGTATGAAGCTTCTACACTGGCTATTTTATATCTTTTCTTTTTATGTCTGCTTGAGACAAAGAGGAGCTTGCTGTATAGCACTTCTTTCCTTAAGTGGTATTTTAGGAGACGAAAGGGAATGTGTTGTAGCTGTGTTACAAGGCCTACGGGTTTGAGTATAATCCACAGCAGAGAGAGAGGCAGGAGAGGAGTTGAGAGCTGAGCCGCGAGCACCAACAATAATGCTGCTGCTAGGATATGCACATAAAACAGTCAGAGCATGTATGCACACACACACACACACACACACACACACACACACACACACACACACTACAATTACATATTAGAGGTGGAGAGTTGTACTGGCTGAGGGGCATTTTCCCTTTTTTTATGGAAAGCAGGCACTCGTATCATTGCCCTCCTCCATCTCTCTGTGTTGCCTCGTCTCCTCCACTCATGCTGCCTCTGTGCAGTGCAGGTTTTACGGCTGTGCAGGTTTGTGCTGAGCCCATCTCATTAGAGCCGGCTGACTGCAGTGCCACCTTTACGCTGATATACAGTACATGACTCTGCAGAGGCGGCAGGAGCCAAGACAAATCACTCACAGCCAACAAAAAAACATTTGCGTGAGCAATTTTAAATTCCTCATGTAAGATGTTTCAGGTTCCATAAAAACATAAATATATCTGAAACAAGAGATGCAAAAATGCATTAACGAGAGTCAGAACAGTGAGAGGAACAGAACCCTGGTGAAATGCAATGCACTGGAGACAGATACACACAGAATGCATGCAGACATCTTTCGAGAGGCATCTTTTCCAATAAAGTAGCCATCATAGATGTAATTAATTGCGTCTTTGGATACCAAGAGCCTAACTCTGCGCACACAGATGGACAATCCAGTGAGTGTGGGTGAAGGTAAACAGCTGTGTGAATAATTGAAAAAGGAAGTCTGCCAGTTTTTTCCTCCTGAATCCTCAGATAACTTCTCAGAGGAGGGTGAAGGGTGATAGTTCACTAGTTCATCATCTTTGGGGAATCTGTGGTCAACAGGGACTGAAGACTTATATTGGAATATAAGGCATTTGTGTGTGTGTGTGTGTGTGTGCGTGCGTGTGTGTGTGTGTGGTCCCAAGTACTAAGATTATAGGGCTGAGTCTGGTGAGGAATATTTGAGGTGGGATGCAGAAATTCCAGCCTGAATTATTCAGACTGTGTCTGATGGCACTGTGGGATGGCTGAAATAGTAAAGACCCCCTGTGGAGAGATGGAGACAGGGAATGACAGAGAGAGGTACATACAGACTGGTAGAGAGGGAGCTGTCAGTCATCATTTCAGAACTGTAAATGGTCTAGTGAATAGAGAAACGCTCCATTTTAAGCATCCCTCCCCATCAAAGCAAACAACAACTGAAGGAAAAAAAATAGGAAGAAAAAAATAAATCCTAGTGAAGAGAAGCGAAATGGAAAAAGAGGGAATGGGGGGGTGACAGAAAAGGACTGCTTATGCTATTGAGGCATCACTTTTGAAATGGAATATAGGGCTATAAAAAGGCTAGAGGAAGGACTTATGGTGAAATCCACTTGCATGAAGGATGGGACAAACAAAAGTTTTTTGAAGGACGGGACAAGCAGAGACATACAGAGCATCTTAACTCATCCTAGGGGGCAGTTACCTAGAGAAAGTCTCCATTTTACCTTCACATGCACGCCTAATGCAGCCTGCACCTGTGTGCCCTTATCAAATGTACCTCCTTCCCAATAACAGATATATTGAGTACAGAATGGGGATTGCAACATCAGCGAAAAGGAGAATGTTCCCGCCTTTGCTACCTGCCTCCACTGCTCTCTTCAGTTTTTGCATTGGCATAGTGCCGCACTGTTTCCCTTCAAACTGATAGCACCGGTGGGAAATGCAGTCAGCGCTCATTCCTCTGCTCCAGCAATTACTCTATATCACTCTATCTCACGTCTTCCTTACACTCTCCTTCCCTCTCTGTCATCATGGTATTCTCTCACTGTCTCTCTCTCTCTCTCTCTCTCTCTCTCTCCCACACCTCAGCATTTCAGATGAAGACATTGACAGAAAGGGCTGGTTCCCGTTGGCTCAAAGCCCAGCGATGACTCAGTAAAAGAGAAGGAAAGATGGTGAGAAGTGAGGTGCAAACACTGATAGGGATGTTTGCGTTGTTGTATACAGTGTTGTTTGTATACAGCAGACTTCATCAATCCCAGCTTCTCCCCAGGTCTGTCTCTCTTGTCCTTCCTCTCACATGTACACAATCCCTCTTCCCTAACTCTCAGTCGTTCTCCTCTGCTCTGTTTCTATCTCTATCCATCTGCTGTCTCCTGTCTCTCTTTATGGCTTTCTCTGAACCTCATCCCATTCCAGCTCCCCATTGGCCCTGGATCACTGGCCTTGGCCTCTCTCCACTGCCGGCGTGCGTCTCTGTGGCCCTGCTGAATGCTGTCAGTATGCTTGCTGACTGATGGCCCATGTGACTTTTCAGAGAGAGGTGAGATATTCCATCATCACCTGTCTCAGTGTGGCTCAGAGCTAGGAGTCTAGACTAAGGCAGCACAACAGCACGGGTGTGCACAATGTGTTTTTGTCCGTGAGACTAGTTTCTGTTAGTCTGCATGGTCAGTCTTTACTTAGTTTGTCATAAATTAATTAAATTAAATTTTATTTGTGATTTGTGAAGACGTTTATTATCTTTTAACAATGGACATCAATGTCACCATGCAGCTTTACAGAAATCTAAAAGCTGTATATACATTTTACAATTATAAACCTGTCCCTAAAATAAGACACACATGACTTGCATAAGCATTGTACATGCATGATATGAAAAGCCATAATCATAATCAGTAACTATACTCTATAGCACTTAGTAATAGAAGGGATTATTTGTTACTGCACTGTCCAGTGTCACCCAAATGAGGATGGGTTCCCTCTTGAGTCTGGTTCCTCTCAAGGTTTCTTCATCTTATCATTTGAGAGAGTTTTTCCTTGCCACCATCGCCACCGGCTTGCATTAGGTGATAGCTGTGGGACATGTCCTGATTTCTTGTCTTTGTAAAGCTGCTTTGAGGCAATGTCCATTGTTAAAAGCGATTTAGAAATAAAATTGAATTGAATAATCAGACTGATATAGACATAACAACAAAGTTATACCATTGTACACACTGCCTTCCATTTTCTTGTCACAAACAATCTCTGTGAGGATTTAGCTGAGCTCTCATTCTTGGGTACTACATGGCATCTAATTTTTTACGATGTACTTTTTTTGGATTATTTGAGGAAGGACCTTTTGCTAGTCCAGTGTAAAAGTGGTTCAAAAGCCATAGGTTACATGTTAGATGAGCAATTATTAGGCACAGAACAACTTGAATAAATACACAAAAAAGACTGATTGACTGGTTGAGAACACAGAGAAGAATACTTGTGGTGCTGCCTTCAAAATTGTCGAAAAACAAGGGACCTCAGTTGGCATGCGTCCCGCTGGCTGGCGTAGTCGTTATCCTGCAAGGGTATAACTGCTGCCTTAAAAATGCAGTCTACTTAGCTAGCTTGGAGTGCAATGAGAAAACTGGCTTGTTTCCACCATGTCAATGTCTGACTAAAGCAACTAATGATCTAGAACTGGTGGCCTTCCTACAGGAGCATCTCCGACATCTGATTGAACAATAAACGAACTGCTCAAGCGTTTAAATCTTCTGTAAATGTTCTCCGCTATAGTACCAGTATTCTGCACTAAACATAACCTATAGCTACATCAAAAGCTGCTGATGGAGGAAATGATACCTATACCTCAGGGAATCCATTTTCTGCTTACAGAACTGATACTTCTTCATCACCTCTAGCTGTCATGTCTCCTGAATGGCACTCCATTCCAGGAGACAGTGCACTAAAATCACAAAGAGCAGAACAGAAGACCGGGGGAGGAGGTGGAGGTGGGAGCTGACGCGATGTGCGGTCGGGCTGTAGTCTTGCATGATCGATGCTTTCTATAAGGATCCAAATAGCACTGAGAGACAGACTAAGCTGCACGACTGCTGTCTTCATCACAGCCATGAACTGTCCTCTGTGTCCCACCCACCTTCCCACCACCTGAAAAGCTTCCAGCATTAACACACATAGCATATGCTCCGTACATCTTGTCCTAACAGCAGTGTTAAACCCAAAACGCATCCACCAGACCCACATAATAATCCAGAACAACAGTGGAATTTTTTGAAGGGGATGTCACACGGGTGTTAAGGGGTTGTGAGGAGGAAGCACGGTTAGACTGTAAATCAAATATGGGGAAAACCACAAATGTTGGCTTCGGTTCTAGTTTTTTCCCTGTTGAGTGGATGGAGATTAAGACCTCTCGAGACCACATGGCTCCCGTTGATCTGAAACAAAGTAACACTTGTGGAAACAACATAAATTGTCCTATCACTGCAGTGATGGCTTTATCAGATGCACTAGCTCTTTCGCAGGAGAGAAGGAGTGATTGGTCACCACGGTGTATGAGAAAGGCAGGAGAGAGATTGAATCGGGAGTGTGTGTGTGTGTGTGTGTGTGTGTGTGCGTGTGTGTGTACTTGTGTGAGGGAAAGACTTCTGCCCAGGCTTGAGTGTACACATCCCTTCAGTATGTTAAACTGTCTATCCTTCTTTCTAACAGACAGACCAGAGATTGGTGCTGTGTGTGTGTGTGTGTGTGTGTGTGTGTGTGTGTGTGTGTGTGGGCGCTCTTATCAGAGTTGATTTAGCTTGCTCTGAATGAGGCTGCTGCAGGTAATTTGGTTGGAGGACAGAGAGGGAGAAGGAAAGGTCATCTCTGCTGAACTGCCACAGAGGTGGAGACAACCAGAGCAGCCATTAAGCATGGCAATGCTGATACCACACTTTTAATATGACACACACGCATATAGGTATCCACACACACACACACACACACACACACACACACACACACACACACACACACACACACACAAAACACATGGTGTTATAACAATACATCCCATTGCTGTGGTTGTCAGTAAATCATGTCATAGTTGCTACCTAGAACTTCATTTATTTCATTATTCTGCGTTTGCATGCCAGAATTTTCAGTAAGAAACATGACGTTATTAAGCTTGATATTAAAACTTTTCTGCACCTGAAGCCACAGATACACACACACACACACACACACACAGACACACATCTGCATATAAACAAGAACATACAATCTAGAACTCTCTATATAAAACGACTGGCTAACTGCTAGCAAACTAGCCCAAGCCTGTCAAAAATAAAAGTGGGATTTCAGTGCCAATCTCAGGTTGTCTAGTCATATTCGCGGTGATTTGTTTAATAGTAGACAAATCTGTCTCAAATACACATTAACAAACATTATTTTGTTCCACACTAACATTAGCTGGGTTAGGTACCTACCCAGCTTAGCATGCAGGCACTGTGGCTAAAAGTTTTCAGTTGTCATATCATACATGATAGGGCTTGTTTTTTTTTTTAATGGAAATATGGGCAAGGTGTTAGTTTTAAGGGAAAATGTGAATTTGGTGCTGTTCTAACAATTTAGACATTAACCTCAAACAATAAACAGAAAATATACTAGACTAGAGTCATTTAAGAGAAATGAATCATGAATCAAATATCAGTCAGTGAATCAAAATCACATATTTGACTACAGGGATATTTTTAAAGCTGAGCTACTTAGTGATTTTATTTCCTTTAAACTGGTATAGTAAGACAAATATTTAACCCACTTAGAACACTTATATACACTTATACACCCCCCCCCCTTCCCCAGTGCACTGGACCAGGGACAACCACTGGACCCGTACATCTTCTCTGGTGTCCTGCTCTCCTGCTGATGTGATACTGTTTGTCTAACATTGTTCCTTCTCATAGAGATCCCTTTTCTCCAGAGAAAGGTTAACAAATCAAAATGAACCGCTGAATGCGTTCCATGACAACACATCACATTAGGGACTACTGAAAGGGTGCTAGTGTGGGAGGATGTGTCTACCACTGACTACAGGTCTGGATCATTTTCGTCGCTGGCACATTGTTATACGTCAATTCAAATCGTAGCATTTGGGATTTATAAACATGCCTGAAAGCACTCAGACAGGCAGTCTGTCTGTAGAGTGGTACCATTTGTGCCTCTATAAAGAATGCCAACATAAATATACTGTAAATAGCTTCAGGTTTATGATTAAATAGCTTAAAAAAGGGGTTAATTGGTACAGTGGGGTACTGTCTCAGAATGCCACTTCTTAATAAAGTTTAGAGTATGGACCCACAGAGCACATGGCGATGCACAGAGCCCAGAGATTTGTTGGGGGGATTAAAGCAGTAGGGAGCCTACAGCTAAACACTCCAACACCAGTCCCCAGCTGTTCCTAATGTTTTTTTTTGCTTACTTCCCCTGAAATCATCACCCCAATAGCACAAATGTTACACATTCTTCAGGAAATCAGAGCTCCCACCAGATTTGTCAGGCTTTTCGGATAATAAAACAAGATAACAGTTCTGTCCCCTGTTCCCTAAACATGCACTCTATACAGACCTTCGTCTGAATTATCCTGGCACCTCCCTAATTACTTGTGCCACCTCCTTCCATTTATCTGTCTCTCTGGTTTCCAATTTTTCTCTCCTTACATTGAACCCCAGCCCCTTTCCCGATATCTCATGCACATTTCCCCCTGCCCCCCTCCTTGATCCCTTCACATCTGCCTGTCTGTTCACTCCATCATTCAAGGCTGAGAGCAGGAGACTTGTGGGAAACTGAGTCCTTTGGGGACGTCTGCTAGTTACTTCCCCTCTCCAGTTTCCCCTCTCAGCCTGAGAATAGGGTACCATCAGGGTGAGGAATGAACTCTGTCACCCAGCTAACCTGTAGCTATGAGTCTAGGAGATCAGGACTCAGTCAGAAGAAATGTAGATTTTTTTCTTTCTTTTTCCCTTTCCTGGGTTTCTTGGACAGCTCTAATAAAGCCCACACTTTAATATACACTATACAGTGATAAACAACCAATGCACCAAAGTGAGAACAACAAACAACCTCACTTTTCCATCTCACACTCATAAGCTCCTACCTTGTGGTTCTTGCCGTGGCGGTAGACCATCCAGTCTTCACCATTGGTGCTGACCTCCAGTTTGAAGCTGGTGACATAATAAGACTTGTGTGTCTCTTTAGATATGGCTCCCTGTGTAGCAATGCCAGCCAGAACCTTTAGAAAGTGTAGGTCCACCTGAAGGAGCAGAAAAACAAGAGATAAGCTGGGAAACATGAGAGTAAGAGAAAAAGACCTTATAGTATGAGAAAAGGATGGGAGGAATAGGACTTATAGTGACAATATTATACTGATATTAAAAAATTATGTCATGAGCTACAGTATTGTTCAGTACTATATACAGTACTGTTTACCCTATTGTTTTTAGGTACTGTTATTGTTATTTTATTTCTGCATTATTGAATCAGTACAAAAATATATCTTTTTTCTAAATGTCACTTTTATACCAAAAAAATAAAATTTAACACAAAATTGTTTGTCAATAACAAAAGCAACACGTTACATAACAGACCTCTTTTCAGATGAAGGCTGCTGGGTTTTGAATGCAAAAAAAGAAGTAAGTGTGACAGCCAAAGTCTCCAGAAGAGCTGTGGCAGATTCTCCAAGACATGCAGACTCCACATAGAAAGGACCCAGACCGCCCCACCCGGGGATCGAACCTGGGACCTTCTTGCTCTGAGGTGACAGTCTACCCACCGAGCCACCCTACTCAGTAAAATGTAAAAGCTTATTTCCTTATTTAATAAAAAGGCACAAAAAATCCTTTAGTTTATTCCTGGTTTATTAGGGCAGTGGTAGCTCAGTGGGTAAGACATTGGACTACTGATCTGAAGGTCATGAGTTCAAATCCTAACACCACCATGCTGTCACTGTTGGGCCCCTAAGCAAGACCCTTAACCCTCAACTGCTCAGTTGTATAAATGAGATAAATGTAAGTCACTCTGGATAAGGGCGTCTGCCAAATGCCAGAAATGTAAATTTTACTGCATTTTTATAGTAGAAATCTTTTGAACATCTTTTTGAAGTCATCTTTGCAAGTGCCTAAGACTTCTGCATCGAACTCTACAGTAATTAGCTGGTAAATTTTATTGCGTGTCTTAGAGATTCTGCCACAGCTCTTCTGGAGACTTTAATGGTCACACTTACTTCTTTTTTTGCACACAATATCCAACAGCCTTCATTATGTTTTTTGTCTGACATGTGGTCTGTTGTGTAATGTGTCGCTTTCCTTAATGACATAGAAGTGGAATTAAAAGAGATTTAATGCAACAAGTAAGAAAAGGGAATATCTTGACAGAGAGGAAGTGGTGAGCTGGGAAATGTATGTGAGTTGTGGAAATATGAGGATTCTGCTTCTTTCTGCAGGTGCAGCGTTATCAGTCTGTGCCCTGACATTAGTCACATTAATCACTTCTCTCAGATCGATAGGCAACAGGACGAAGCTCTGCTGCCCCACCCACGAGCAAGTGCAGCATCACAGCTTTGGGTGATGATACGCATAAGGATGATACGTCTATTCCTCCTGCCTTCAGGTGGGCTTCTCATCAGACATCTGGCAAGAGTATTCAGAAGGGGGGCTACCCATGATCCCTTGCTCTATCGTCTCAGCTAGGTGTCACTTGAATACAAGGAGGATAACTGTAACATTTGTTATCTGTCAGGATGGCTGACATAACTTTCATACACACACAGTGTTTTGCTGCTTAGGGCCACAAAGAAACACACCTACACAAAAAATCAATAGCACAGAAGACTGCTGCTAACTATTTATTCCTGGGAAAGGACCATCATCAATCAAGTGGCTGTTACCATCAGAGCTGGGCGCACATCATCAACCCAGGAGAGAGTGAGTGCGTGTGAATGTGTGTGTGGTGTGTGTGAGAAAGGGAGAGAAAGAGTGCAGAAGCCTCTTAATCTTGAGAGAAAGCAAGACTGAGCTTCTTGCGAACACACGCAGCATTGTAGAACACCATGGAAAAAGTATTGAAAAAAACAGAATAAAGGCATGCAAGAGAGAAAGAAAGATGTGCAGGGAGGGATAGACATAGGGCCAGATTGTGACACCTAAAAAACAGCCAGGAGGGAAGTAAATTGATGAGATCTTAATGTCTACCACAGGCACTTCAGATAGAAGGGCTCCTGTGAGTCACACACACAGACACACACACACACAGATTATCCATGCTACACACCACCACACCACTGTGGGGCAACACTGTGAAAGCATCCGCTGTGCTTGCTCACCTCCAATACCCATGTGTGCACAGACTGACACAAGCATATACAATCCCAACGCACACACATACATACATACACACACCTTGTCTGTAACACACACAGTGATTTAAATCAGGTGTGACTGTAGCTATGAGGGTCTAAGGTCTCAGGAGAGAGGGATGTGAGGTGTGAGCGCAGTACATCAGCTGGTCTCTGAATACAAATGCCAAACCAGAGGCAAATCCACACCCACACCTGAACAGCACTTAGGTGCAGGCAATTGTCAGATAAAAACTTCACAGCACTGATGTCAGTCAGTCAGTCATTTTCTGTACCGCTTATTCCCAGTTACGGGGTCACGGGGGAGCCGGTGCCCATCCGGCAA
>JANCOA010000053.1:13921773-13934517 GCA_024363135.1 Leptodoras oyakawai
ATCTACAATGTAAATAGTCATGAAAATAAAGAAAACACATTGAATGAGAAGGTGTGTCCAAACTTTTGGCCTGTACTCTACTGTTTTGGGTTTTGCCTTTTTACCCACCAATGGAAAGACAGCTACAAAGTACATTATCCCAAATATATAAGAAACAAATAATCCAGTCACCACTATACACCATACTTCGTAATGATGATGATGATGAGGGTATTTTGGTATTATTGATGCTATTAGCTGTGTCATACCATTGCATTCACTAATGTTAACTATTTCTGTAATCTCTTTACAACAAACCGTACAAACGGCTATGCTTGTAGTTGGTGTGTGGAAAACTTCTTTAGAACAAACAATACTTACTGTCGTTCACCTCCTTTAACGTCATGTTATAGCTAGCAGAGAAGCCGTCTTTTGCCACGGCCATGTCCGTGTGGAAAGTAAGCGAGAGAATCCCAGTGGACGACTGGATTTCTGGGGGAATTTTAGTCCCACAGTGGCGGCCAATGAGAGGTCCGACTGTAAAACACACAAATAAAAAAAAACCTGACCATCCCACTCAGCAATTACACCAATATCCCGCATCCTGAGCTCTTCCCACAGCTCTGTAATGAACAACAGACTTTTCCCCACATATTTCTCAGACAAGTTGAAATCGACATTAAAGTCAGACAACATTAAATACAGCCAAGCGAGAAAACAGACCCATGTGAAGACCAGTGTGTGTCAGGTGTGTGTCGCTGCTGTAGACACAGTGAGGGGGAGAGGGACTTCTCTCTAATGAGGTGTTTCAGACTACCCGGTCTAGCTGTTTAGTCTCAGAACAGAGACCTACCCATCTCATACCGAGGGCTTTCATCTTCAAAATGGATCCATCTTTTCACATGCAAACATGCACGCATGAACACACACACATGCACATGAACATATACACATTTCCCTCATCTGGGTCTTTGTCTTACCAGATCCTTTACTTCTGCTGTAACCCTATTGTTTTTTGACCAAACTATACCTTTCTTTTCTTTTAGCCATTCTTTAGGAATTTTCTAGTGACCCAGTATCCTAAAATATAGGTTATAATACCCATAGACACACACACATAAAACGCAAGAGAAATTTCCTTTTATTGATTACGGGCATTGATTTTCCTCCCTTTTCGAGACAGAGGAGTTCTGAAGTAGAAATGTCTGTTGAACAAACGCTACAGATAACTCATTCTCTCAGGTGACATCTAGGACAGTTGGCGAAACAAGATGTAGTGTGAAATAAATGTAAGGCAGCCAGTTTAGATCCAAGAGCTGAGCTTTATCCTCACAGGACTCGCAGCTTTCAGATCTCTGGATGTATTCACTCGTATATGAGTGGACGGCTCATTGATCGATGGCAGCGTGTTACGGAGAAGGAGAGCTCCGGCTCTTGAGGAGTGAAGGATGAACGTTTGTAATGAAGTTGAAGGTGAGAGTCATTTTAGACGTCAATGATTCTCAGTACTCTGTAGTCATCTTCAAATACTGTTGTAGTGGCTTATCAAGGAAGTAGCACTCATACTGTATGTGTGAGAGAGAAACCTATCTCTGGTATAGGATTGAGTTTCCATCGGGGCTGAGGTGCAAATGACGCAAGAATGTTACACTATTACACCAGATTGAGAAAAGAAAGAATATAAGACAAGAATTAAATCCTGTTTTATTCAGTATTATACACGCCCTAATTTTACTCTGCTGATAAGGGTTAACAGCACCACTCTTCCTCTCCCGCAGTGTCTTTTGTCTTGCCTACCCTCTCAGTCCCTCTCCTTATAGAATAATATGGGTGCAATGGCTTTGTGGCCCGACTGAAAGAGATAAGACAGTAAGGCTTGAGGCTGTGCTTTCATCTTCCGAAGCACTGCTCTAAAATAACAATTAGCCTAGCAGGCTGAGTATCAGGGCAGTGTCATGGATCAGCTCTACACTGGCACTGGCTGCTGTCAGTCTGGGCACAAGGCGTTGGGCTTTGAGATCGGCATACCGCCTAGCCAGATGGTTAGCAAGAGCAGCACACTATGTTGCTATGCAGCCGCAACATTGGCATGAAGTCTGAATTATGGTTTTACGTGGAATTGAGGCTACAGATTTGCATGGAACCAGACAATGGGGTCAAAAGGATGGTGGACTGAAATCCTCTTAAATGCATTTCACTGGGCGTCCAGGCAGCCCCAGACTTTACAATACCATGGCACTAATCCCAATTGATAGGGGGAAAAAATGGCATATGGCGTACTGTAGGATTACAAAAATCTAGACTTACCCTGCGGCAGACCATCCCACACTTCCAGCCAGTCGTACTTGCACTCGCCCTCTGAGCCTTGCAAAGGGTCGTTTTCCAGGTCAAAGGTCATGAAGGTGAGTGTGACCTCCATGTGAGGGGGGACAATAATGATGAAGGTGCACTCCAAGTTGTGAGGGTACTTGTCAGGGAAACCGGGCGACTCGATCACGCCTGATGGAGTGGTGAAGTTTCTGGAGCAGTCTGAACCTACAAATGCAGGAGATTAAAGGTTAAAGGGGTTGCGGAACAGCAGAAACACAGTACATAATTAAACACATTCACTGCTGCGATAATCTAAGAGCTGACTGCTGCTAACTGTATCCATTACACGCACACACAGACACACAAAAGCGGCGGGTCGACAGCACCGGAGTGAGCTGCCTGATGGAACACATTGAAGCCTGTGAATATTAGCTCATTCATCACAGCGTAGCATTCAATCTATGCTGAAAAATGCTCCATCTGCAAAAGAGCTGAATGACAGTGATATCCTGACCTTGGAGCTGTTGTCAATACTCACTCACTGCCTCTACAGAATGCCTGCTACAGCTCTGACTCTTAGTCACCGATAATACTGACGCTTTTACAGAATTCTAAGCAATATCTTCTGACTACTGCACATTTTCAGCCACTTTATAGAAGCACAGGATTTGAAATGTCCTACCCACTGCTGATTTGATGTAGATCTGGGGTTATTATCTTGTTGAAAAATCCATCAATGGCCTTGACTTAACCCCCTTGCAGAGGTAACCAGGTTTCCCGCTAAATCATTATGATCTCAGCAATCTCCATAAGAGCTAATGAACTATTTATTTAAGGTGTAATATAACCATTTCTGATGCATCAAGCTTGACATCTATTCAACATGATGTCACTCTGACTTCCTGTTTCAGGAAGATACAGAATCAAATCACAAAAATCATAGAAACCATTTCATGGGGTCTTTGTGCAATATTTGCCCTAAAGCTTATAAGCTTGCAGCTGGCTGAGGTAGAGTTTTAATGTAGCTGATTTATTTTTTCATACAGTAATTTGCAGTTTATGTATTTCCTTATTACATGTAGCTTGGCTGACACAGTGGAGAAAAACAAGTCTTAGTCTTAGACATATGCACACTTCAGAGATAAGAACATTAGTCTTTTTTTCCCAAGCATAAGTACTCCTCTTTGTGAATTGAAAGGCAAAAAGCACAGAATAAGCCCACCTGTAGTGCTATTGTTTCATACCCAGACAGCAGTGCTTTACGGGGGATCTGTGCTGAGCGCTCCAGGATGCTTCTATAAAAGACGTGTGACCGACTTCTACAGCGGAAATCGCTGCCTCTGTGATCAGCTCGCTCCGAGCAGGCAAGCATGCATAGCAATTCTCTAATTCATATTTCATACCTCTATTGTTTGTGTATCTCTATGCCCCTGTCCCTGCTCTCTTTTTCCTCCAATATTTCTTCACTCGACATTTCCCTCTTTCCTCAGTACATGCCAGGTTAAAGCAAAACTGACTTTTCATTACAAGGAGATGGAGAAAGCAGAACAACCAAACAAGGTGCCATCCCAAAGGAGGCCCTCAGGGTCGGGTTGCTCTCCCGGAGCATCTTGGGTATTCTAACGTATGCCCAGTCATGCTTCACCTTCAGCAGCTCCACACGTGTTCTACATGCCAACTCTTCTCTGGCTCCCAAACACAATGCCAGAAGGCACACCCCTTGACTGATTCTACAGAGACACACACAGTTGCCGGCTTAATACTAATTAATATGTGCACAGAAGGAGAAACACTCATGTATACACAGAGACACACAATATGATAGCTCATGGGGGGCTTTAAATCTGTTACTCATCTCTTCAGGACTCTGCCAAAAAAGATGGGAATGATGTATGGTTACTAAATCAAGGACTATTCATATCCTGGACATCTGTTTCCCATGGCATACCTGTATGCCTTAGTGGTGACATCATGTCAGCTCCAGGCTGCAGTTAATAAGAATGATATGAACTTCTGACACTTCTGAAGATTGCCGTGCCATACGGTCAGGTGAATATGTCCCTCTGGCTAGCTAGGTCTTTTCAAAATGGCAGCTGTCAGACTTAACTGACGACACCTGACAATTCTGCAACAACTGTGCTTGACCAATCAATGTTCGGAATTATTTCTAGCTCCACCCACATGTCCTTATTCGGTAGTATCCTGGCAAGGAATGTAACTGAATTCAGCACTAGTTATAATAAGGATTACAAAAACAAACTGGGCAATACTTAGGTTATAACGGTTCAAGTCACAGCAAGTTGACACACAATTTTTCCAAAACTGAAAATATTTAACACAAGGGAAAAAAGGGGGGAAAAAATCAAGCAACTAGTTAGAGTTAGAGTTACTAGTTAGGGTTACTAGTTATTCTCCCATGTGCTTAAGAGAGACAAATTTCATATGTGTGCATTCGTACACAATCTGTTGACAGGAGCCTGGAATAGATAGTGTGAGCTCAGGAAGGGGGTAAAATATCAGGGCATCAAAGAACAAACAGCCAGTAATCTGCCGCTCTTAACTCCTAAATAACTGTAATGCTTTAACTATTTATACTTTGCTGACCAGCTGCAAGTCTGACAGCAACACGTGCAGCTTCTCACAATACCTAGACTGAGAAGGAGCAATAACTGTGCTATAAACAGACACGCACAGACACAAACACAGACCGACACCTGAATATGCATGTTTACACACAGACTGTACAACGCTACGTCTTCCTGTCTCGGCTCCCAGCAGCCTGGTCCTTACAGGGCTCCTGGCACCATGCAGAGATTAATAGAGCTCTATATAAGGCTTTAGACCAGGAGACAGTGACCCAGAGTCTGAAGACTTAATGAGAGGTCACAGCCCTCCAGTGGGACAAGCCGAGACCTGTCCTGAGCTCTAAGTTAACACGCGCACATGGACACCGTCTTATATGCCTCTTTAGAAGGAGAATCTAGCTTATAGAACGATCGGGCTGCAGGGACCAGCTGGCCTCGGGTTGTGTTACACACTGTCCTTTCTCCTTCTTCTCTCCTGCACCGCAACCATTCTGTACATCTGTTTCATGCCTGGGTACAAGTGTGTACATCTGTGCCTTTTTAGGCACGCATGTTTGCATGCACATAGACTTACTTATACACACAGTCAAATTGAAATATATAGTCAGTGTTTTAGAAGAACTTAGCCAGGCACTTGTTGATTTGATACTCAAAAAGATACTCAAAATCCAAGGAAACTGAGACAATTATTTCCATGTTTCCCCCAAAGCACCATACGCAAAAGACATGGCACATGATAGACAACATGATACATGAACATGAGACAACACATAATACAGTGTCCTACACCAAGCATGTAACACGGCTTGTTCTGCACACAACCATGTGGATCAGACCGGTATTCTTAAAACTGAAAGCTGTCTTATAGCAGTCAAAATGCAGCTACACTACATACAGTACTAACTGTACCAACTGTACCCCCCCTATATTTAGTTACTGTATAGTGTATTTATAGTGTATTTATTGTATTGTATAAGGTCTTGTGTACTTAGTGTAAATTGTCCTGCATCATTGCACATGTTTAGCACTCGTGCACTTTACGTTGTATTGTGTTGTTTCTGCTCTATGTAGCACCTAGGTCCTGGAGGAATGTTGTCTCGTTTCACTATGTACTGTACAACGCTGTATATGGTTGAAATGACAATAAAAAAAATACTTGACTTGACTTGACTGACCCTGAATGCAAACAGAGCATTCAGCATGCTGATATAATACTGATATAGTGATCAATTACATCATATGAGTATCATGGGTACTGAATGACTTCAAGATATCATATTTATTTCTTAGCAAATGTCATCATGTCAACAAAAACGTACTACTGTAATACACATTATGTATTGTGATTTTCTGAGACATGTACTCATTTTTAACTGTTTAATAGCAATCGTTGCTTACTAGGCAATGATTAATATTATCATAAATATCTTATAGAACTTGTAATGCTGGATTAAGTCTCCATCACTGACTTGTAAGATTACTTGATTTCTCCCTAACACATGACCCTCTCAGTCCTGTTCACACAGACACGTCCACTATAACACAATGTACGTATATGAGCATATATCCCTTGCCTCGACTGCTGGTTTCCTCATATTAGTGGGTTAAGCTTATCTCCACTGTCAGTGCTTTAGCCTGCAGTAACGGATTTGTTCAGACACCATCACCCACTCAGCAATTTTCTTACACTGAATCCTTGTAGAAAAGCATGCCTTAGTATCTTAGTGTGACCCAAAATGACCCCCTTCGTCTACAGACAGTACTGTAGACCCTCACCATGGCTCTGCACAGTGTACGCTTGAGTAACCTAACACCGTCAGCCTTTTGTCTGCACTCATTAATTCATGTTTGTGAGCCTGAAAATCCGGCAGCTCAGTACACAGGGGGTTCCTTTATGATCCACGGCAAAGAAGTGCCATAACTGGGTCATGCGTTCGAACCTGGGCTGTCTGTAGCTCCAGGGGAAACGGGGGAGACTGTTATTGTGGAGCGCTGCTGGGTAGAACTGGATACGATTGTCATGGATGAGTGAACTCTATGTGTGTAAGACAGATTCTCGTTGCCATATAATGTGCGCAAATGTGTGTCTGGAGGGTGCGGGCGCTGAGAGCCGGCATTCATTCACGTCTAAGCATTCGTGTCATGCTGATACAGTAGTGGTCCACATTTCTGTATACTGTCTGCAGCAGAAAAAAGGTACTACATAGACCTGTGTCCAAAGTGGAACAATTTTATGACTAAGCTTCGGAGTAAAACAGTCATCATTAACAGTCCTGAACTCTAATGAGTGTTTGCTGTTGGGTGATCGGTAATACAGCACAGACAAACTGCCCAACAGTATTATTACCATCCGTCAACAGGCTTGAATTCGCATAAGCACACGATCCAGCCGAGACCAGACTGTACAGCCCAGGGGGGTGGGGAGGTTGAAAGAGAGAAGGGGCAACTGGGTGATATATGAATCACTGTGAGGAGGTTGGATAGTAAGCTCTCTTCCCTTAGCACTTCACATCTACTGTTCCATCTCTCTAATGTTGGAGAACAAATTGCTTGGCTCTCCCAACTGTAGCCGTGGCAACAGTATGACTTGATTATACGTACAGTTGAGTAAACTAAAGAGTGGTTTGTGGGGGAGGTTTAAAGCAACTCCACGGGATGGAAATTGGTTAATACAGATGCTCAGACATACAATAAACACTAAACATGCTTTATGGCAGGTTTGTATTGCTGCAGCTGCAAATCTGTGAACATGTACATACAGGAATTCATGGGTGTGTGCCAACATACTATACATAGCAAGAATCTTATACGTGTGCACTAGGGGGCAGAGTATCTTTTTCACTCTTGGTCTTGGTCTTGGAATTGAAAGCAATTCTGTTTGTTCTTGTATCAGTCTCAGATTAGAGTGGCAATTTTAGAGCGGGACCTCGAGACCCTTTTTCCGCATAGTAGCTCCCTCCCTTTTGGATGTGTTTTTCTGTTTCTGCAGCATTTAAACTGAATGCTGTCACTCAGTAAGTTAATCAGTCTGTCACTCGTGAATGTAACTGCACTGCAGACCCTTTATAGGCATGCAAGGATTGAGATGAAACAAAACAGCAGTGATGTCAGGTGGTGAATGGCCAGCAGGCACAACCATTTATTCTTTATTCGAGGGAACACTGAACTGGTGAGAGACTAGATTTTAAGAAACAATATCACTGTGTCAGATGTGTGTGTTGTAATTATGACTGCAAAACATGATGTGTCGTGCCCCAAAGAGCTATATAATACCATTAAATGTCACAATTTGAAATATTAGTACACTGCAGTTATTTACACAGTAATGTGAGTTGTCAAAGGATCTAAAAGCAAAGACTTTAACAACATATTCAGTTTTGAGATTTACATTAAATTTACATTCATGGCATTTGGCAGACACCCTTATCCAGAGTGACTTACATTTATCTCATTTATACAACTGAGCAGTTGAGGGTTAAGGGCCTTGCTCAGGAGCCCAGCATTGGCAGCTCAGTGGTGCTGGGACCTCATGACCTTCTGATCATTCATCCAACACCTTAACCATTGAGCTACCATTTGAGCATCTTTTGGGCTTCAGGAAGTTTCTTATACAGTATAAAAGAGCCCATATGAAGAGGTTATAGCCAACATGCTGCAATTACCCATACATAAATTTCACATTTGAGTATTAACAGGGGTGACAGTAAATAAGTCAAATGTAATATCTACTCTGGAAAACAGACTTTTTTTTAGGTCTTGGAATCTACTCCTCTTGTAAAGGTTCGGTCTTGACTTAGGTTTGGCCGCCCACAAAATCCCAAAGCCTTGGTCTTGATTCAGACTCGACCCTTTAAGGTCTTGGTCTTAAGTTGGACACAATATAGGTGGACTTCCCCCTGTCTCTACCGACAGCAACTCAGATTCATCCAACATGAAGCTGATATTTTGGAGATATGCCCCTAGGCTCCTCTGCGAGTTCAACTTACATATAACACCGTTCTCTGTGACGTGATGCAAATATATTTAGGTGTGTCTTGCAGGAGTATAAATCAACCCTTGGAGTACAAAACATGTCACAGTGGAGCTACTCTCAAGGGTACATATTTTGTGCCTTTCATTACCTGGTTGACTGAATGCAATGAACTGTTAAACCACATTTAAGGACCAGAGGCTGTTGTATGTGTGAGGATACATTTGCACTGAATGTACCTTGGGGAGCAAAAGCGTACCTGTAGAGTATCTTGTTCTGACAGCACAGAAAGGTATTAGACATTAAATTCACATCATCACTGGTCCACAGACAAACAGTTTCAAAGCAAACAAGTTTGACGGTTTAATGATTTTGGGAAAATGTAACACTAGCTCATACAGGCATTTATACATCACTTTTTTTACATTCGCAAATAAAAAGCTTTGCAAATGGCAGGGCTATCATCAGGAAGCTGTTAGCTCATATGGGATTTTTCCACTGTCGGTGCTAATACAACACATTACAAATTGCTGGGTAATGACAGACAGGAGACTCATCCCTCCGATGATAAAATGCATGAACACAAAATTGCTCTGTCCTGCTGTGAGGCAGAGCTTGCTGTAGCTGAGATCAGTATGAAAAGGGGCAGTCCAGTATTGACCTGGACAGAGGAGTGGAGGCTAAATTTCCTCTCCACAGGAGGAGGTAGTTTGATAGAGGCTTTTTCCCCAGCGGTCTGTGCCATACTGGGCAGACACACCTCCAGGCTGTGTATTTACTCAAGATTTCTATCTCTGCTGCAGAATACTGGACTGCTTCTGCCAACATACAGTCATGGTAAACAGAGCTCACAGCCCAGGCCTTTGTCCATTCCTTCTTTCACTGGAATTTCTCTCAAGGCTTGCTTGTTTTCTGCTCTGTTCCTGCTTGTCTTTTTTTGTCTTCCCTTTCCTCAGGCTTGTTTTGTATCTCATAAAACATGGTTTGGCGGCACACTCTGGCAACAGGCTGGCGAATTCAAATTAAACAGCAGTGGTTGGGGGAGGCACTCCACATATCATCAAATTGGGTTTTTCCAACACACACACGTTCAAATCCTATAAATCTCTTATCTTTGTGCTGAGATCCAGCATGCACATGCTCCCACACACAATTTCACACACAACGTCTAAAGTGTTACAGAATTTTCTTAATGCCATGGCAACTGCAAGCCTCCACATCCCACAGGCTTTCGTCATTATTGCTTGCTTATGATGGGAAGCCTGTGACCTGCCGATATGATAGCACTCATCCTGGCATCTGCTTGCTTCTCCATGCTACGGGTTCACTGAAGTACCTCTGTGCATCAGTGACACTCTCAATCCAAGATCAGGGCACCTGTGACAGCATGTCTTTAGTTTCTCCTGAGAGAGGGAGTTAGAGATTGTGCACTAGTGGTAAAGTATGGATTTCATGGAGAAAAGGGTGTCAAACACTAATGGGGGTGTTTAACTGTTTTTTCTTGCAAACGGTTGAGCTTCATCCAGGTTCTAGAAGACCACTCCATAGCCAGATAAGACACTTTTAACAGTATATTCAAAAAGAAGAACCAATAGCCAGAGCCACCAAAACCACTGGACCATCTTCCACCAGATTCAGAGACAACTATTAAATCCAACATGGATGAAGTGCATCAATAGGCACTTTTGACCCAAACAGTTCTTGGGACTCATTGAGAGGAACTGCTCACTGGGGAGCTACCCTGAGCACTACAAACCTTCAAGCACTCTTTGGTACAGCAATGTTACTTCCGTGCATCCAGCTTTGGATGTTGTGGTCTTTTACTTTCTTGTAATCCTCTTTCAGCTTCTTGATTTTCTGTCTACATTGCTTTGTTGCATGGTATATTTTGTTTAGACACTTCAAAATCATGTTGTGTTTCCTCTTTTACACATAAGTTTTACATGGATGTTTTAAAAAATTGTGGTTGCACTCAACATACACTGAAGTACCAGAAAAACTGGTACTGTATGCAAAATACATAGAACTAAAATTGTCCTCAGATCCTGCAGTGTGGACACATTAAAAAGAGGTACTCCCTCCATCAATTGTAGGAACCATGAATGAGTTCCCTCAGTCTAAAAGTGCCTAATGGGCATTGTGCCTTTATCTGACTAGCTGTTAACCAATTCTCACTGATTGTAACAAAATAACTGATGAAAATGCATACCAGTGATTAGATGCACTATGAAATCTAAAATATTTAATTTGATTATCTTATTCCGCTTATTCCTATTTCAGGGTCACGGGAGAGCTGGTGCCTAGCCGGCAGGTTAGGGCACAAGGCAGGAACAGGACGCCAATCCATTGTACGGCCACTTTAGAGACACCAACCTAACGTGCATGGCTTTGGACTGTGGGTGGAAGCCGGAGTAAACCCACACGGACACGGGGAGGACATGCAGACTCCACACAGAAAAGACCCAGACCACCCCACCCAGGAATCGAACCTAGGACCTTCTTGCTGTGAGGCGATGGTGCTACCCACGAGCCACCGTGTCGCCCAATCCAAAATATTGTGCTTTCAATGTAATGAAACTTTAAGAAATTAAACTTAAAGGTTTGGGTAATAAAAACAGCACAAAATTTCCACATAACAAAACTAGTCTATTCTATATTTGTACGTACTCTTGTTTTCTGTGTGTATACAGTACTGTTGCAGGAGCCAACTTCATTACATTTAGTTTGGTGGTACAAATTCAAGCCCCAAAAAACCCCACTTGAACATTTATTACTCTGCCACTGGCCAAAGGAAAAGGCAGTTCTTGTTATCTGGTGCAGTTGAAAAAGGCCCTTTGTAATAATTTTTTTTTCTGTTGTCGGGCTTCTGTTTGAACTTGACGGCACATACACAGAAGCACACACAGACGTTATGTTAGTAACACTAGTCCCTTGCTTGTTTCCAAGCCTGGAGATCAGGACTCAATTAAAGAGGCATTCCTGGAATGCTTTCAGAAGGATGAAACCCGGGACAGTAGATGCCTGCCTGCTGTTTATTTTCTCGACCCACTGCTGCCTTGATCCGAATTTGTCATGCTGTGTGTCAAACAGACCCACGAAGGAGAGGTGAATCACATGGGTATGGGGGCAGGGTCATACAAGGCAGCATGATTAACCCTAAGCAGAGTCACAAGACACCACTACATGAAATAACAATGATCTTCCTGCTACTGATCCAAACCTGACCAACACATTCCCTCCAATTCACAGCACTGTAGTCTGCTAACATCTTTCTGCTACCAAGCCAGTTCCTGACCAATGGCATCATTTCCCTCCAGTGTTTAACAAAATAGCACTTGACACCAAGCCGACCAATAAGAGCCTTCCCCTCCAGTTTTCGAAAGCCAGTCATTACTTGTCAGTTAAGTGGGACTTGGCACATTGTTGCCACTGTTGGTATGATCAGAGGAAAGGCTGAAGTGAGTATCCTGTGGGAAAGAGTTCTCCATTATGTGCTAATACAGACAGCTCCATCAGAGATCATACTGTGGTGACAATCTTCACACAGTCAAACATAAAACCCTCGCAAAACAAAAAAAAAAACTGCCTCAGATGGAAAAAGACTAGAGAAACCTACAAACACTGTCAAAAATGCAGAGGTGATAACAGAAACAGCTGAAAAGCTATGAAGTGAAAACGAATAGAAATGGGACTTTTGTTTAAGGTCCTCAGGAAAACATGAATACATTTTACCATTTTACACCGTTTTAATGTCTGTAACAGTGGGAGACTAATAAGTATTATAAGTGTACAGTACAGGCCAAAAGTTTGGACACACTTTCTTATTCAATGCGTTTTCTTTCTTTTCATGACTATTTACATTGTAGATTCTCACTGAAGGCATCAAAACTATGAATGAAC
>JANCOA010000053.1:14010056-14021211 GCA_024363135.1 Leptodoras oyakawai
TGGCAGCTTGGTGGTGCTGGGGCTTGAACCCCCAACCTTCTGTTCAGTAACCCAACACCTTAACCACTGAGCCACCTGCCCCTTGGACAGCATGGTGAGGAGGTGATTTAGGCAAAAAATAAATTAAAAAAAATCATTTTGGTCAAAAAATGACTTGGGCCATTATTTTAGGAAGGTGACGATATCAAATACAGCTGAAAGACATTTCCATAAATTATAGTTAAAATAGAAAAGAATATAAAAAAAAAGAATACAAGTCATGCAAGCCTTCATTTCAGAGAAAAATCCTTCATTCATTCATTTTCTTAACCGCTTATTCCTTTTCAGGGTCAGGGGAGAGCCGGTGCCTAGCCAGCAGGATAAGGCGCAAGGCAGGAAGAACCCTAGACAGGGCGCCAATCCATTGTAGGGCGCACACACACACACACACACACACACGCACACACACACGCGCACATGCACACACTTTAGAGACACCAATTAACCTAACGTGCATGTCTTTGGACTGTGGAAGGAAACCGGAGTACCCGGAGTAAACCCACGCGAACACGGGGAGGACATGCAGACTCCACACAGAAAGGACCCAGACCGCCCCACCCGGGGATCGAACACGGGACCTTCTTGCTGTGAGGAGACGGTGCTACACACCGAGCCACCGTGTCGCCCATTTCAGAGGAAAATGAGAAAGTTTATTCTGATTTGTTTTAGTGAGGGTTAATTATAATGAAACATCTAAAACTAAAATTTGAGCTCCCTTTTTAAGAAGGTGATAGATATGTAATAAATGTGCTTTTTGACTTTGGGTTGCATAAAGATAAAATATGCTTCTTCGCTTTTTCTAGCATTTGACTCTGCATATTCAACAAGTCAGTACTTAATGACCTTACATTGCAATTTGGGAACACAATCCATCAGGCACCAGGAAATGTTTGAAGGTTAAGGACCACTGAGCACTTAAAAGGGCACATTTCTAAAATCAACCCAATCAGTTAGAAAATGTAACATTCTCTCCCTCCACTTTTTAGGTAGTAAGTATCATGTAGCTTTTCCTCAGCATTATGAAATAGTAAAAGGATGTCACAATATTAATTTTACAAAATCATTAAAGCCAGGAAAATGGATTTTAAAAGACAGAAACAAAAAAGCTTTTATGGACAGACGATAAATTGCCAAACTGATCGCATACATGCCTAATAGGGAAGTTGGAGATTAATGTTTGAGACTTGAGGGGGAAAAAAAAAGCATAAAAGTGCGAAAGGACTTCCCAGACACAAAATAACTTTCTGCAAGAAAGAAAAGAAAGTGAAGTGCAGAAGTGAGAGATTTTTTTCACAACAAAGAACACAATTCCTCGTGTCGTGAATTCTCTCTTCTGTTTTTTTTTTTTTTTTTTTACTTTAGATGCAGGTGTTAAAATGAGAAAACCTGCTAGAGGTTGGTGATCTGAGAGAAACAGAAAGACAGAGCACTGAGTGTGTGAGGGTGTGATAGCTCTGCAGCTCTCAGACCGTCATCATTATTCAGCTCATTCAATGAGAGGAAGACTTGTAGCTCCGGGCTTCTCATTATACAGCGGTGCAGAGAGCTGTGAGCTGAACATGGTGAACATTATACACTCAGGCCTCCGTCATGACATCCACACTACCTTCAAGCTCTGATGTACAGACCCACCATGACCATTACGACCCAAATGCCATACGAGTCAAGGAGGGCCCATTAAAGTCAGCTGTGGCAGCCCTCTAACTATGAATGTGAGAGTAAAGGCAAAGCTTAGATTAAACCAGAGGCACAGTAATGGAAAATCCAGATTCATATTATAAAGAGGTTCAGCTGGTATAACGTGGTTGATTGTAATTCTGCCTAAGTAAGTAGGACTGGGAAATCTTATAGGCTTTTATGATCCATGCAGTAAACTCTGTGGCTGAGTCACTACAATAACTGGCAACACAGACTAAAATCTAATAAAATATTATGCATTAAACAATAAATTAAACATCAGGTTCCAAGGAGTATGTCCATGTTTTTCTCCATCCTATGTGAAAATTCCAGCCCAAAAAAGCTGTGCTCCTATAATATTCCTGTCCTGTTAGCCATCTTGCAGGGAAATCCCTTCTTTTGTGTTGGGCAGAAAAAAGCATTTTCTCACTCACTATAAACACTCACTATATGTAATCATTTTGGGTAAGTCTATACAATGTAATTGCAATTGTGTAGGTACTGCATCCACTAGGAGCTTATTAGGGGAAAAAAAAGAATAACAGTAACCAAAACTATAAGTGCCTAACATCAAGAATTGTATATTCCATGAATAAGATCATAATATGAACATAGCACCATGTGTAAATGATTTTATTACACACTTTGTCCTACAACATGAATACCATCAGAGCAGTGCTTAAGGCATTTTAGTGAGAATGGAAAGCCAAAAATGACTGCTTTTGAATTCCCAATAGGTCCGTAGTTGTTCAAAGTCCCTGGGTGAGAAAAGGCGTGGCTAAGAAAGGAAGAGAAAAACAAGAAGGGGGAAAAAAGGCATCACAGGGCTAGCTGTAATTGCTTGCTGTGGAAACTTCCACTCCCTCTGGGATGATCTACAGAAGCTGTGTGGCAGCAGCTGGACCAGCGGCCAAAACATTTTAATCATATTACACGTGGCTGCCGATGAATGGGTCGCCACTCTGAGCCATGGTGCAGAGCGTCACATGCCACGCTGGGGGTTATCACACACTCCCTAGATACACCGAGAGAGATCATGCTGCAGATTATTCTCGCATGCCTCTGGGCCATAGGGAGGTTAGTCAGGGTTAGCATGCAGCCTGTGTTTCTTTAACTTATTTTCTCTCCCCTGCAGCGGATTCACCGAATCCCAGTTCTAATCAAAGCCAGATCTAACTGTGGCGCTGATGAAAGTCGATAGAAAACACTACCTCCTTTCACTGATGACCCTGTATTAACTGGGCAAACCTAGAAAGATAAAGCCAAATGTATGAATAAATAAATAAAGTCTTTATTCAAAGGTAACTCTGGACCATACCACAGGAGTACAAAAGTAAAGGTGTTACCAACGAATATTTTATGTAATCATGACTGGGTTGTTGGTTTAATATACATGAAACATAACTTTTGTACTCTCTGGCAAGATAAAACATGCTTAAGACATGTTGCCTAATACTTGGCTGTCTAAGTGATGACAGTGCTCACAGGAATCTAGACAGACATTCAGGATGCCTCCATTAGACATGACTTCAGACTGAAGATGGAAGACTGCTAATCACCTACAATGCCAATGGATAAGCTTTGTCTGCAGGGCACTACAAGGTCAACCTGGCTCTAATCCAATTAACATTCCACCTTTATTACCAATCACATGTCTTTCTCTCTCTCGGATTCTCTGCCAGATCAGACAGTCATGCGACTGAATCGTTCCCCACCTGACTTTTGCCGTTTGACCCATGACCCATGACCTATTGCTGCGCAAAGTCAAGAATTTTCACCATTTCAAGTATACGTTATTAAAAATGACTAAAATTCATGCACCTAATTCTGCTATGCTTACTTTTTCCAACTGCATAAACCTCCCTATCCCTCATACATTCTTAAATACACACAACCCCACCAGTGAAATACATGTCCACTTCATCACTTCTCTCCAGCTCTCCAACTTCAACCACTCCAGAGCCACTTCATTTGATCGACTTCAACAACAGCCATATCACAACCATCTAAACACTCCATCATTTCAAATTACAAGGCCTGTAATTATGCCATAGCCTACAACTATATCAAAACTCAGACCCACCCTTTAATCAGGCAGCTGTGAGCTAATCTGCGCTGCTCTCATGGGTTTCTGAGACCGACAAAGATTACAAAACTTGACCACTGTGGTAGTGGGTTAGACTAGCTGAAACTGGAGGAGCATGTTTTAGCCTGGGTCTCAGTCTAGATTTCTGCGATTAACTTACAGCGAACTTTCACATTTAAACCTAAAAGAGCTTTTCTCAAGAGAGAATGTAATAAGTGGGGCCAATCAAGCTTCATTGTGATTACAATACGCGGTGCAAACTGTTCAAACCTAACACTGCATGCTCAATTAAATGGCAAATGGTATTTTCTTAGCTTAATATTTTTGGTGAATAAATACAGTGGTCTCAGTTGATGTTAAATTTATTTCACATCGGAACTGTTGAACTGTTTGTCTAAGATTTGTCTTTCTCAGGGGAAATTATTAGTGCAGTTATTAGGCAACTTTTAGTGTGGACAATTATTAAGCAATTTCAAACTTTTTTCTTTTCACTTGTTATTCTTCAGTCTTAAAGTATTATTTAACTAATAACCAACATAATATCATTAAAAACTAGCAAAATACAACGTTGGTCTTTCAAAACTATTTACTGACGAATATAGCCACCCTTCTTGACAATTACCACCATGAGCCTTCCATCCACTGAATCTGTCCGTTTCTTGATTTTTTCCATTTTAGCTGAGGCAGCCACCACAGGCTCCCAAACGCTGTTCACAAAGGGGAATTGACTTCCCTCACTGTAAATCTCATACTTCAGAATGGCCCAGAAGTTCTCAATAGGATTAAGTCATGTGAGGAAGAGGGCTAGGTCATCATTCTACCATCTTTAATTCCTTTGATGGCCAGCCAAGCAGTGGTGTACCTTGAAGCATGCTATGAAGCATTGTCTTCTTGCTGACTTCTTCTTGTACCACTGTTTGAAAAAAGTGTCTTTGTGAAACTGGCAGTAGGTTTGGGAGTTGATTTTCAGTCCATCTTCAATACAAAAAGAGCCAACTAGGTCATCATTGATGATACAATACCACATACCACAGCAGTGCACCTCCTCTACCTTACTGGTACCTTACTTGAACTGGTACCCATGAGCCCACCCATCTGGTCCACTGACTCACTATCATCCATAAACCATAGAGAAAGCAGACTTCAGGTATTTATTGGCCCAGTCACAGTGCCTTCTGTTGACTTCTACACATTCTTGGAAGGTGGTATTTCTGAAATATGGTGATACTGGAGGATAAAGAGTTATTGGTAACTTCATGAGTCGTCTTCTGCAATTAGCTTGAACCTTTTCTTCTCTACACCTTTTCTGCAATCCTATTGAGTATTCATAAAGTGTTTGACTGTCCAATGGTCACATCTGAATAGTTTTGCAATCTGCAATGCTGCACCTATCTTATAGGCATTTTACAGTTTTTCAGTCTTTTGGTCTTTTTGGCCCATTTTGGTGCAAGCTGCTGGATAATTATGCACACTTTACACAGGGTGTTAATCACTTTTAGCCACACCATCTCTTATTAAACAACATTCACCTGAAAATAACTACAGCACCAAGTTAGCATTCAGGCTTATATAGCTAAGAGTGGGATAATAACTAATGCATAGACATAATGATCAACTCATAATAAGGACTTGCCTAATAATTGTGCATGCAGTACAGATTATAGCCTGCATATTATAACTCTTAGGCTGTTTTCCTCCTTTCCTTGTGGAACATGAGGTCTTCTGGATAGCATTATGTACTTGGATCACATATGAGATATACACCTGAGATATAATATCAGAAGTACACTGCTTTGTAATGTTGAATAATCCCACTTCCAGAGCTAAAGAACGCTATTTATATAATATTTAGTCTCATGTGTCATTAATATTCATTTATACAGAACACCATCCCCAGTGCTTGCTCTCAGTGTGGTGAGGGCACATCAAAAATGATCCTTCACTGTTTTCCTTGCCAGAATAACACATTAAGGTTTCCTCTGACCAAGTAAAACGAGGCTTTCCAGGAATATGTGATTGGTCAAATGATAACACAATAATTAACCTTAAACAGATCAGCTTCACTGATAACAAAAGCAAGGGTTTACGTCAACAGGCCATCTGGCAGGCTCTATGGAGAGGGCATTGTCTAAATATTAGTGAAAGCTCCACTAGTGCTGTGATGGTTAAGACTTCTGCTGTCTCAACAAGATCTTGAAAGTATGATTTTTGGTTCCATTTACATTTTGGGTATTTTTGTAACTCGAGGGTGAGTATTCATGTAACTAAAGCTAAACTTCATTCAAGTGCATTTCCACTGTTCGCCAGCCAAGTTAAATGAAGGTTATGTTGCTTGGCACTCTATCTTCCTCATGCTGTACTTTAAACAACATGCAAGCGCAAAAGCCTTTGAATTAATTTCTTCAGCGGTATTCGAATGTCAGCACCAGAGACGTCAGCACTTTTTTCCAGGCTACAGATGGAAAGGCAGCTGAGGCGTAGAAAGGCAACTGACTTACCGAAACAGTGTTTGAGGTTAGTGTTAGTTGCTGTCTAGATCCAATCGGCTAAATGTACCATATTTTTGTCAGTAGAGTGAATTGCAGCACAATTCCTTCTTTTTTAATGCCAAGAGCTCAAACCGCAAATATCCACTGACGTCTCATGGGTGATATTCTCCTTTCATTTTTCCCAAACAGTATAGGAATACCACTTTCAAGCAAGTCTGAAACAAAGGCACAAACCTCCTTGTGTGACTCTGCCTGGGTATGACCTTAAGTGGCCATGACTGTTACACATGAGGCAAAGGCAATAAGGCAACATGACAAAGTCACTATTGATCTCACTTACTGCCATTCCATTACCACTGGAACCTCTGTAACTGGAGTCCTCTTGAGGGTTTTCATCAACATCACCATGACAGGGTGAAAGTGACTGGGGCTGAAAAGGGGTTCAGAATAATAAAGGTTGGAGGCAACTTACTTCCCTATATGAGCTCCCTTTCTGCTATGATGCACACCATTCTCTTTGTAATGAACTCAGTTGGATCACTTTAATCGTGTCACTTTGTCATATGAGAGGTTAGGGGTTATAAAAAGATGGAGATTACTTCATGCATGTCTGAAACTCTTATCCAGTTGGTTTGACAGTTTGGAGTGTCAGACAGGCCAGGGTGGGTCAAGCCCTTGGAGACAGCAATATACTTGTCTATGGCCAGTGCTCCGCTGACCAGACACATTCCTGTCCCGCTGTCTGAGGAGTGTAATGCATATCCCTAAGGTCGTGATCTCTGCTCAAACATGGTTACATCACTATGATAGGGACTATTCATAATAAAAGTCACCATCTTATCTTTACACATTATGACCCATTCATAAAGACCATAGTTTGCAGGAAAAACCCTTGTCTGCATTTGATTGAAGAACTATCCAACATGCATGGAATGTTTCTCTCACCAAACAGGACTATTGGAGTCTTGGATCCTCTACAAAACCATTTTACTGAAAAGTATCTGTCTCTCTACGTAAAAATGTCATAAACCTTGAGGGAAAATATCTATATGGTTTAGCAAATGGCACACTTACACAAGCTATTTTCAGTTCTTGTTGATTAACTGTCATACTTCCTATTTTGGTGAATTCCAGAGGAAATGGAATGTTGGGTCTTATGACTACAGATTTCAGTTCAAGAGGTGAGTCATAAACACAAAGCCCAGCTCCAGGACCCTGAGAGTAACATCTCGTACAAGTTTAAAGTCTGTTCATCTAACTTTCTCTCTTCCGCTTGATTCTGTTGTCAACTTATTATTCACATCCCTTCTCCCTGCTTCAGGCACACTGCAATGTTCTGGTCAGCAGCACAACATTCACAGAAGAAATGCCAGGAAACAGTCGGGTGCTGGGTAATGACATAAATAACAGTTAACATTTATGGAGCAGTATTTCTCTTTGAGAAAAAACTGCGCTTGACAGTACACATGAAGATGACTATTCACACAGTCAGTGAAACTCAATTTGGTGTCTGGAAGGCGGTACTCAGGCCCAACACAGAGGACACAGACCCCTCTATCCATAAGCAGAGATTCTCTGACAGAAACCGGAAAAACAGCGTCAGGTAGCCCAGCTGCCACAATGGCTCACACTCAGAAAAAGACCATGAAAGTCAATTAAGAAGGAAATTAGGCTGGAAATGAATTATCCAGCCCTGTAATCTCATCAGAGCCACATGGTAATTGAGAGGGCAGATTATCACTCCCAAATTAGTGCAGACTTCAGCTGCACTCCCACGTCTGCACGTCTGAATTTTATACCAGACCAAGGTGAATGCGGCAAAATGCGTCTTTCTGCTTTTTGAAGAAGAAAAATAACAGTTTCGCAAACTGGCTAAGATCAGATTATTATGTGTATGAAGCAGTCTTATATAGGCTGAATGGTATCATATGTCCTAATCTGTATCAAAGAACCAACATAAAGCCTTTTAGACACCAAGGAATTAGACAGAACAAAAAGGACAGATCGAAAAATCTCATGATCGTTCACCAGGAATAAAGAGTCTATTTAATAAAGAGGCCAGAAAACAGCCTTGCTTTCACTCTTTAACCAGTAAAAATAGCTGGAAGTGATACAGTCTATTGGCTGCTGTGTATTGACTTTTTTATTTTTGTAACCTTATTACATTTGCATGCGCAGTGGCTTTGTTGGCTTCTTGCAGCTTGTGTTAAGTAACTAATCCCAGATGTTCTGAAGGAGATCTCCACCCATTCTGCAAGCATGAGCAAGTGACAGAGAAAAACTGAAACTCTGACAACCAAAGAAGGTAATGTCTTCAGCATCTCTAAGAAAGAGTATGACAGAGCACAGAAAGATTGATTACTGGACATGCAAGTTTTAGCAAAGGTTTGGAAAAACCTAACATTCTTTTGCACCAAATAAGGTACTACAGGTTCCTGTACATCATCACTGACTGATTCAAAAACATAAAATAACACATCCATTCTCCTGCTGGTCATAATACTCAGGGGATGCAGGAAAAGCAAGGAGCAAGGAAGCGGCAGGATGTAGTGGTTATCCTGTCTCATTAGTGTCCCTTCAGTCTGAAGGCCACGTTCTGCTTTTCTTCCTCACCTTCAGCTGTGTTTTCGGCATGCACAGGGGAAGCACAGACTGGTATGAGTCAGTGGAACGTGGCACACAAGTTACCCTAGCTGACAGGAAATCAAAGGCCACTGATCATTGTTGTAGGCCTTGTTCACAGCCAGCTTTGTTGCTAATTTTGAAATAGAGTTAACAGTTCCCATTAGATTCAGCAGGACCCACATCAAAGGCTTTACCGCATATCCTGCCATTTCTCTACGCAGATCAACCTTGAATTCATGTAGCTGCCACTGAGACAGACCCAGGAGAACCGGAGATGCTGGGGTCAAAAGAAGGCAAACTCAGGCAGGGAAACTCATTCACATAAAAGGCACACCATCGCTTGTGGCATTTGAGCCTGCCTCAAACCACAAGTAAGCCTTGAGCAGAAATCCAGCCTCCTACTCGAGTATACTAAACAAATAATTTGTTCTAGAATGTCAGGAAAAAATACTTCAATATTAGCTGAAGTGATTTTGGCAAGGGTGTAAGTGAGGTGGGTTTTCCCCCATACTGTGTGTTGAAAACATGCCAGAGATGACCCTGATCTAGACCCGGTGTTGAGAACCTAGTTTGGTCTCTCAGCAGAGGAAGCAGAGCCGGATCCAGTGAGACAGAGCCTGACAGATTTGTAAGATGTTTTTTTTCACACGCTACAACACTACTCTTCTCTATTTAATGGGAAGAAACACAAGGTCATGAATAGAGCTTTATAGTATACAATAAATGGCTGCTACCTCCACCTCGTTAACTCGAGGAGCCAGGTTGTAGAGCCAGCATTAACATTCTTTCCTTAACTGTATTACAGGCTCCAAAACACAGTCACAGGACCACACTGTTTCTGGATGAAGTTCAAATGCCACGCTGTATGCATGACACACCAAATGCCTTTTTGAAAAGAAAGGACTTTAAAAAAAAAACCATAAAAAGCCCCGAGTCATTTTATCAGGAATTCATTAGATCTAATAGGCAGCGCTGGATTCTGCCGAGGAGAAGAGAGATGGTGCTCATAACATTTCTACTTCACTCTACGACACTAAATCACTCCACAGTCATCAGGCAGAATAGGAGAAGTCATTGTACATCATTCATTTACAACTTACTAGCTGTGGGCTAAATATAAAGAGAACAGTTAAAGAGATTCCCATGAATCCATGAGAAGATGGGACATGAAGGTGGAAGTACCATCTGGGGAACATAGACTAAAACAAATTCCATCTTCGTGTATGTGAATTAGCAGGAGGCTTACATGTTAGCCCCCCAAACCACTTCCACTTGACAAATCACTATGTGCTGCACACTAAATGAGTAACACTTCACTCGAGGGTAGTGTTCATAAGGCTAAATGACACCTACATAAACACTTCATGGCAACTGAGGAACATTAACCTACATCACAAGCGTATCCCAATCTCCTTTCTTGTGTTATGATGCTTTGATTTACGTGACGCATGTTGAACTGAGTTTGTAGGTCATTGTAATTCTGGAATGTCAGTGTGTAACCTAATAATGATGCGACACTGCTTACCAGGACAGGGATAAACTGGAAAAATCAGAACAAAGGGACTTCCAAATAACGGGATATCTGTGATATATCCTGAACTTGAGAGTTGGTGGAAATGATTACACCATCAAAAGAGATAGGCATATACTCTCCAACTTTGATAGGAAATGCCTTATTGATGAGAGAGGTCAGAGGAAGATGGCCAGACTGGTTCATGCTAACAGGAAGTCTATGGTAACTTAAATAACCAAGTTAATGACTAAGCACTCTTGTAAGTCGCTCTGGATAAGAGCGTCTGCTAAATGCCATAAATGTAAATGTAACCACTCCTTACAACCACGGTTAGCAGGAAAGCATCTCAGAATGTACAACATATCAAAATCTGAAGTGGATGGACTACGACAGCAACAGACCATGTCAGGGTCACGGAAACTTGGTGCAACACACTCTGAGGAGAGCACTATTCTGAATGCGTGAGCTCACAGATACCCATGATAAGCTAGTGTTGATCTGATTAACAGGGGAGAAAGTGAAAGCCTATTGTTATAAGCATATGCATTACCGTTAATATACCAAAAATACAGGGGTTAGACAATAAAACTCAATTTACTGTCATTTTAGTGTGGGAGGTTTCATGGCTAAATTGGACCAGGTTTCATGGCTAATTGCACATTGCACCAGTAAGAGCAGAGTGTGAAGGTTCAGTTAGCAGGGTAAGAGCACAGTTTTGCTCCAAAT
>JANCOA010000053.1:14221940-14233487 GCA_024363135.1 Leptodoras oyakawai
TTCCCAGGTCGCCCCACCCGGGGATCGAACCCGGGTCCTTCTTGCTGTGAGGCGACAACGCTATCCACTGCGCCACCATGCCGCCCCAGGTTTAATCATTGCATTAATATTATTATTAATATTATTATTATTATTATTATTATTATTATTATTATTATTATTATTATTAATAATATGCTTTAATGCTTTGTCAGCATTAAGCAAACAGTGTTAGTGTCAGTACATTTTACACCCTAAGACACTCTTCTTTCAGCGCTGATGACTTTCTGCTTTCTCAGTAACATGATAAATTGCATTCAGTTCAAAATATAAACTATAACAGCTCTGGATTATTAAAAGCTTGTGAGGGAACATTTACATTTAAAGCATTTCGCAGACACCCTTATCCAGAGCAACTAACAATGATCTCATTTGCACAATTGAGCAGTTGCAGGTTGAGGGCCTTGCTCGAGGGCCCAGCAGTGGCAGCCTGGCTGTGGTGGGATTTGAACTCATGGCCTTCTGGTCATTAGACCAACATCTTAACCACTGAGCTACACTGCCTCAACGGTGTATCGTTGTTATAATGTAATCAATAGCTGGAACTAATTTGTCTCCCAGATTTGCATAACATTAAGTATAAAATGAAATGGATTAAATTCAGGACATGTCATTCATTAGGAAATCAAAAATTGTAATCACTGGGAAACTGAAATGGGAGTCCATTTCAATAATCTGCACTCTATCTCCCAAGCATAAAACAGTCAGGAAGTGTACTGTGAAATACACACAACATTAATACCCATATTACCTGTAAATTTGTAATGATGAGGTTACAGAGGTGTCCATCCAATCCTAAGGGTCAGTTCCGGGATTGCTGTTGAATCCGATCCAACACATTTCCCAATCCATGTTGTGAACCTGTGTTATGTTCACATACACAACACAAGGGTAAACATCTAAAGCCTGTCTTAAGGCATGTCGTCATTGCACCACTGCTGTTTTTTGATATCTTAGCAACAAAAGCTTGGAGAGAGTCATGAGGATCTGGTATCAGCCAACACTCAAGTGCGTGTCTAGCTGTGTCAAGCAAATCTGTGCCATGAAAAGCCACAGGCATAACCCAGTAGCATTCCGCCCCACCTCTTCATAAACATGGAAAAGGTTTCAGAGCGATTTAGACTATCCACGAATTTCACCCACAGTTGCTAACGACTTTCCTTATAGTTTCCAAGCTAGGCTCTTACCTATTAATCATACAGGGTCAGCTAGAGTCTTATTCTGGCTGGCGCTTTTGCTTTATGGCTGAATAATAGCTCAGTTTGCCCTGAGAGAGGTAACCGTGAGCTTTCAGAGCTTTGCTCTAAAACCACAGCCTGGGGGTGTAGCTTGTAATTACACCGATGATCAGCTATAATGAAGTAAAAACACTGAACTGTGATTTTGAGACCATGTGGTTTTTATTCCACTGTTACTTATCAGGACTGAAATCTGGAAATGCAAGTTTCATATTTCATTTCAGAGTATTTTCTACGCTGTGAATGAGTGTGAAATCCTAAATTCAAATACACACAATGATCCACAATGCAGAGTCGGTACTCCACAATCAGCAGGCTTCCTATCTGAATCGGTGTCAGTTATATTCTATAGCCAGCTTAGTCAACCCAAAATAAAGCATCATTCAAACTTCAGATTTCAGCAAGCGGAGAGTGAATTCACACAGGCGCTTAGTGTTTCAGAGGACATCCATCTGGCTTATGAAATTAGAAAACCCTGTTATCATGGCTCATCCATGATCCACGCAGGCTCATACTATAGGGCCGCCTGCACGAAATTACCATGTCAATGTACGTAAATCGCAGGCTTTCTTACACAGATTCAGACAACTGGCTACAGCCATGTGACCTCCGCTCTCGTAAGCGTGGATTTGTTTCGTCTACATAAAGACTCCAAATTAGCCTGTCGTCTTAAGCAGAGCGTTTCTGAAATGCTCAATTTGAATAATGCACAAGGTTAACTCAATGGGTTCAATCCATTTTAGGCAAAGCCATAAACTCTTGTTCATCCTCATATAACAGGAAGACAAACCCACTGCAGAACATTAATAAAGTGTATTTTTCATAGTTGCGCCGCGTTCCTTCATGAGTAGTTGGAAATTAATAGTGAACACAGCTGACAAACCAGTCCAGCTCATACACGCTGGGCGATAATTTATGCTGGCAACTTTGATGAGCCGCCATCTAATCAAGTGCAACCATTCAGTTAATTAATTAATCTAATGGAGCTAGAGAGAATATGAAAATAATAACAATAGCACTTCTGCTTAACTGGAGCCGACTGCCTGGTCTGATGTGCTACTTTTCTCTTTAATTGAGAGTGAAAGATCATTAAAAAAAAAAAAAAAATTCACATGAATGTTTCATTCACTTAGCCAATTAACCCTGTACACTCGATGTGTTACGTAAAGCTTTTCCTACTACATTTAATGAAGGTGTGATTCAACACTTATAATAGACATTAGAGAATTAAAAGGGGGAAGAAAGATGCGACCAAACGAAGAGTCAATCAGCTTAGTCTGCTGATGTCCATGAAAAACCAAAATAAGGCGACATGTCTAAAAAGAAATATGGCTTAACCTACTCTTTTAATCTGCTGTGCAAAATGAAATGGATCTTAAGTCATATTTCAAAAGCTGGAAAACTATTAAATAGAAATAATATGGTATGGGAGTGTGGAGAAACATCTACCAGCATCACAGATCTAACAATTTTAACAATTCCTTGAGTTGAACAGATGGACGGATCTGTTTGTGGATGTATACTGGAACATTAAAATCTGCATCAGAATTAGATTAGGTTTTAGCATTATTCCACCTCACTGCTTCGCTATTCTCTTGAAACACAATTACAAAAGCCTTGTCCATGGCAAATGAAACCACGAACAGCATCATAAATTAGCAAAATGAATTGAAACAATCGTTTAATACAATTTCTGCCTTCTTTTTACTGTTGTTACTCCAGATGCTGGCATGTCAGCAATCAAAGTAATGGAACATTACAATCTAATCTAAAATGCACCTATAGCTGTTCCCTCTGACACGCCCAGTCATCATGACGGGTGAAGCAATCGGGAAGATTTAGGAGGATGTACCAGCCATCACAGGTGCTATGACACACGACTTTCAAACCATTTAAACTCCTGTTTTACGGCTTCGTCCTGATGAACTCGATGGAAGGGTTCGCGTTCGGCTCACCTCATCTCCTGGCCTCTCGCATCTCCCTCCATTAGTGTGTAATGAACAACATGATTTAAAATTGCTGTGATCAGACAGAGACGCATCATCCACCAGTAAAGCATGTGCCCACTACAGCAGGTCGGGGGTGTGGGGAGGGGGGTGGTTGTTTCATCTGCTCCATTGTGCTGACTTATATGCTATAATGAATCATTTGGCGCATAATGTTTCACACACACACACACATGGCAGTGCCATGAAACACAGACACACAGACATTTATAGCAGTTCTATCCTTCAAAAAGACTGCCGAGCTGGGCAATATCTTGCGCAGGCTGTTTAATTAAGTAAAAAGTGGAATAAAAATTCGGAGGTCTGTATCAGTCAGACCGTTCTGAAGCTGCAAGACTACAAACCAGCTATCATTCAACAGAACTCAAGGGATCTAATTACACCTGTAATGCAAAAATATCAAACGTTTTAATAAACAGGCCACAAAAAATAAGAGGATAAACAAACTGAAAACGGCGGGTGCATATATTTATTTAAATAAACTCAAAGATTTAATGCAGGAATGTGTCAGTCAAAAATATGTTTATCTAGCCCAAATAGTCAAAAAGCCCTTGGAGGAGCTTATATAAAATGTAAAGCGCATAAATATTTGAAACATCAGTGCAAATATCTGATTAAAAAGAATTATATCTGAATCTAGAGAACGGGGAAAGGAGTCCTCATACTTATTTGATTAATGGCTTTTTTTATCTGTACTTGCTTAATAAATTACAGAGGTTTCGTTTCTGGAGAGTTTATAAACGTTTTGCATGGCAGGCATTTAAAAAGTCCCTCGTGTTAATTTAACTCTGGATTCATACAGTAGTTCGTCAAGACGGCCCAATCATGACACCGTGAGCATTACACCTATGATGTGCACTTGATGTGAGAAAGGCTTCAAAAATGTCCAACTGAAAAATTCTTTTTCATTGTATGTTATTTTATCATAAGTCTTTATTCGTGTTTACCAGATTATTAGTTTCTTATTTATTACTTTATTATTAATATTAGACTATGTTGAGTGTCTGCCAATCACGTCCCTGTGAATGCACTGTTATAATAGTAACACTAACATATTAGAAGTAGCACATTAGTATTGACCTTCATACTACAGCCAATGACCAATCAGATTCAAGGAAGTGCTTTTATAACCGAATATCAGCATGGCTGTGATTCGCTTGTAAAGATAAATCACAGCTATGCTGATATTCAGTACAAAAGCACCACCTCGAGTATGATATTGCTTTTATACAACAGTTCTGCAAGCACCATTTATTAGTTAAGAGTAATAAGAGACAGAAAGACAGACAGACAGATTCAACTTCATTGCTCAGTATGAGTACAAGGCAAACAAATGCAGTTAGCATCTACAAGAAGTGCAAATTAGCAGTTCTGCTGATGTACTTGCATGATAAGTCAATAATATACTATATGATAATTATATATTTATCTATATTTACAAATGGTAATTATAACTATATGCATATATACATATTTAAATAAGTGTAGCTAGTTTGTATCATATACGAGGTGTTCAGAGTCCCAGTCGCGGCTCTGTGGATGTTCTTTACTGCGCCGATGTGGTGGCCTTTCAAACGTGTATTAATCTTGGCCTTCCGGTATGCATTCTTTATGCACGATCCCTTGGGAATCAAAAATAATAATAAAAAATGAACAGTGGCTTGATTTTTGATTTGCTTGTGTGAGATTTCTTTGGGTGAGGTGATGTGCCGTTCAGCGCTTTGCCTTTTTGTCTCAGGATCGTACTGGAACAGCCCTGAATCATCTCCTGTGTTCAATCTGTTCAGGAAATTGGGCTCTTGTTAAACGATCCGATTTGCTCAACATACGCTTGTATTGTTCGACTGACTTGAAGGTACTTCAGCAGTGTTTCACAAAAACAAACATCTGGGCACTGCGAATGCTAGACTACAACTGAAACAGGTCCTACTGTTTATCTGAGATCTCTCTCTAACTGACCCTGAACCACCATCCACCACCATATGCGGAAGCCCTACAGAGTAAATCTGGATATTAAAACATGCAAAGATCAGGTATGTAAATATGTGAAAAAATGCAAATGCAAATGATAAGTCCAGTACAGTGGAAAATAAACTGTTCCTGAGCTGACTGGTCCTGGCACGGATGCCCCTGTATGTCTTCTCAGATGGCAGGTGGTTATACACTGTGTGGCTGAGGTGGGAGTCTCTGATCATCAACAGATTATGATTTCTTTGTTTATTTAATCAATTACTTGGCTCCACCAACACGAATACTTCTGCATCTGAACTGGGACCAGACTGTTGCCAAGCAACACAGATTTTTCAGCAACACTAGGCTTGCTATACTTTGTTACTGCAGCAATAAATTCATAATAATGTACTTTGATATTTTGTTTAATATTGATACTGATATTTCATTTGTATCAAATATTAATCAGATTTATAATTTAATCAATTTTATAAACAAAATTGTATGCAATTAACTCAAATATCATTTGGGGATATATGCTCATCTTTTATATGCTTATTTCATTAATGTAGCCTAATTAAGAGTTAACAGGGTGATACATGTATAGTTAAACATCCCAGTGCTGTTCTACTTTAATATCAGCATTCATGGAACACCTCTTGCCCAATCAAATTACTCAGCCAGAACGAACTGCTGCATAAACAGTTATACATTACAGTTACGGTTATACAGCTATAAAATCGAATAGATTTCTTCATATCACACGATGAAAGAGGACGAATGCGCTGATTAATGCATGACGGCACATCTGTTTGAACTGTTAGCCTCAGGAAACAGAAGAAAACGGTCTATTTCACACCTAACCACAAAGCCACTTGATATCTCCAATTGCAGCATGAAGCCCAACGAAATAAAAGGAATCACGTCACAGGCTCTGTAACTGCCATAATACTTTTGATTATGGCTCTCAGCCTTACATGTTGCTTCCTTGTTCTGGAAAAATGAATGAATGAAACCTAAATGAACACAAATGAACCCAACGCCTCACCAGCCCACACACACCAACCCACACGCACACACTTCTAAATGATGTCAATTTTCTGGGAAGGCTCATGAAAAGGGCCAATTACTCGGCCATCCCTTCTCTCTGCCTCCCCCATCATGGGTCTCAGCGGGTGGGCTATGATGGCCGGCTGATGGAACAGCATGATGGAACAGCCTCTCTGAGCCCATGGTGCATCCCAAAAACCGCCTGGTCCTTCCAGGACCACCGCTGCGAAACCAGGAGGAAAAGGAGGCAAATGGTGTACTGCGTGATCACCTCCGATGGCTAGAAGGAAGGACAGAGCGTGTTAGTCGGAGCCTTTATTTCCCAAATGAACACCAATTACGACAATTATCTTAATAACCGCACATGAAACTCGGAGCTTCGTTTTAAAATGGCGCTTTTGTACCCACCAGGATGGAGTGGCAGCATTTTGGCAGGAGTTTCTATGGTTTCAAAGCACAAAATAAAAGAAGAAGAAAAAAAAAAAAAAGATTAGCCTAGTTCAGGCTTATTTCCGTGCTCTGGTTCTCATTTATATAATGCTACAAGGAAAGGACTTGTGGCATATGAGTAATTCTGAGGCTGAATATATACCTAATATATATGTGTAGTATTAAAGAGGGAAGAAAGGGAAGTTAAAAAAAAATCATTTTGGAGAAAAAATATATATTATTATTAGTTCATCAAAAGAAAAACAGAAGCCAGGCTAACAAGCCATGGCACCAAAACGAAACTTTGGCTGTACCTTTAAACAAACATGTCATCCTGAAGCCATTACCATCCTTCTTTTTCCACATTTACACAATGTGCACTTTCCAAAGGCTTAATAGTGTAATTTATATTACCCCCCAATTAACCCAACAAATGCTTTATTTAAAGGCTATATTTTATATGCAGAACAAAGTTAAAAGCCTCTGAAAAATGGAGGGGGTGAGTGCATTTCTGATGTACAGCTGTACAAAGCATAAAAAAGCTGAACTATTATTTACAAATTATCTGCATCATTTTGCGGTGATGACTGCCATGCGCTAGTCGCTAATTAGCTCGCAACGCAGGGAGGTGGGGACCTTGATGGGGCCAGAGTTCCTAAAGCATTTCTGTGAAATTGCATTTCTAATTTCGTAATTACTGTAATTTTCAGGCCAACACATTAGGGGAGATCCAGCTCAAGCCCGGAGTTCATTAAATGTTATGAGGGGTTATTTTTTAGCTTGCCCTTCCAAAAATTATTTAACGAGGCTCATAATGACATTGGTAAATGAAATAACACAAGAGAAAGTCAGTGATCACTGCCAGTCCTGGATGTTTACTTTTTTGAAGTGTGTGAAATTGCAGCCATGGCTCTGACTCAAGTCTATTTGAACAAAGATAAAAAAAGAAGTGTTTTTTTTTTTTTTTTTTAAACAACAATCAACCAATCACAAGTCTTATACACTTACTCTGCAGTGTTTCCTAGAGCGCTGCAAAGCTTCACTTATCTTCACAAGTGGACATAAAGGGGGAAAGAGAGAAGAAGTTTGGAAAGGAGAGAGGATTTGGACTGAGCATCAGTGCTGGGATAAATCCTAAGGCACTAAAGCCATCCTCTGTCTGGACACTTGGCACACTACACACACACACGCGCTCCGATCTGATGCCAGTTCAAGCTTGTGCTTACACAGAACCCCTGGAGTGTTGAATCCTGTGCAGCACCAATACGCCAGCTGTCCATACTCTCAAATCCTCTCGGCCGCTCTAACTTTACAGCAAGTCAGATATGTTATCAGCCTGTGTATCTTTTAGCTTGTTGTGTACAGGCTATTATCTGTGAATTACTAAAAGTTAGGCTTCAATTCCTAAATCAAGCAGGATGTGTCCAAAATTGTTGTTATAACAGGCAGGAAGCAGTGAGTTGTTGCCATCAATCTCCAATGGGATGCCAGTTTAACCTTGCATTGGGAAAAAAATACAGCCTAAGACTGCAATCCATTATGATATATATAAGGATATATATATAAGGAGTCCATATAAGGAGTGAACTGAGCATCAACACAGTAAGTTGACAATCACCAGCCTATCATGCCCATTCTGCTATCCTAAACCCACACTCGCTGCCACTCAAAACCACCCATGAAAATGAAAGAGAGAGAAGAGGAAAGAGACAGAGACACTGAAGACTCGGTCATTCGCCTGGTTGCTGGACCGTGACTACTCCATACCAGTTCTATTATCAGAGTTCACACCCAGGCTAAACTCTCATTCGCCGTCGCCTCCCAGTCCTGAAGTGCACGCATCAGTTTTGCAAGAGCCGTTGACAAATTAAAGCCACAGAACTATAAAAACAACAACGACGACACAGAGCAGCAGAGCATGGGGTGGTGGGGGTGGGTCAGTCAATATCCATCTGAAATATCTCCAAGAGGCTATAAATTAAAGCTGAGAGACCTCACACTTGCGCCTGGGTCATGATTCCTTTAACGGCAGTTTCATTTCTGCTCCTCCCGAGATAGTTAAGGACGGTCACAGCTGATTGCATTTTAGGAATCTTTCGATTTATGGTCAGAGTGAACTCACTCGCTGGAGACTCCCCGGGAGGGAGACCAGGGCTTAATTGACTAGACATGATGGCCTCTCTCATTGAGCCGTGTGGTGTGGGCTCACGCTGGGCCTGGCCCTGCCAGAGAAGCCATCATTCCATCCTGCCTATATTCATGCATCAGGTCCTGCTGAATATTCATCAGCTCATGTGCCATCTGAGCCAATGGGCCAGTGAGACTGCTGGGGGTTGATGGCGATTGGATGGGCAAGCTCTCTAATCAAATCGAACTGTGTTCAGTATTGTGGTATCCACAGGGCACAAACTACTCGACCCTGGAGCTGCAGAAAGAGCAGAGCAGAAGCACCGCAGAGAGACATGAATGACAGTTAATTAATCTTGATTAACCTATTTAATAAGCATTAAGTGCGATTTTTAAGAGGCCTCATTGTAATCAGTTTCAAAGAACAACCCTCATCTAAATCCACAATACAAAGCTGTCGTTTCAGGCACTAAAACAGTGGGGTAGGATAGTTATCCTCTGACTAAATAGTCATGATTCTCGCACTTTCACACACACACACACACACACACACACACACAATCATTCTCTGCAACCCTACAGAGAACTGATTTTTGGTAGTTTTGAGTGTTTAATTTCTAGCAAGCTCTCCAAAGGAGATCAGTAGGCGTTCTAATCCCACCAAATGTCTGAACTTTTTCTTGAATATTCTACCATTGAAACCACACACACATGCACACAGTCCCTTAATGGCTTTGCTGAGAGCCAAATTTATGCAAACAAAGCTGCCTCAACTAACGCACTAGCTCCTTCTGTAAACACACCGCAATAGGACAAGTTCTTTAAACTAAAAAGTCAGTGAAATCTGTCCCATCAAACACAAAAAATGGCAAAATCTTCATGTGATGTGACGTGATGGATGGAACACTTCCAGGAAACCTCAAATCAACTGGTACCCGCAAGGGGACATGATTTTGAAGCTATATCTCCATTGCATAAGTTGATTGTCACCGTCACAAAAGTGGAAGTGCAGAAGGTCATACCCGACCCGACAAACAATAAAGACCCGAAGAACAATAAAGCCCAGGGTAGTGACCAAGCAACCAGTGAATTACTGAAATATGGTGGCACAATCCTAGAAGAAGCCTTGGTGAAGTTGTGCGACCAGTGCTGGCAAATGGAGAGTGAAGAAAGAGCATTATCATTATCAAGCTCTCCTTTGAGATGAACAGGCTGGATTTCAGAGAGGCTGATCATGCAGCAAACAAATTTTCATCCTACGAAATGACACTGAGCAAAACACAGAATAATACTTGATAATACTTCCAATAATACTTCCAGTATTACTCAAATTCATCAATTCTGAAAAAGTAGCCAACAGTCTACACTGCAACACATTCTGGCAAATCTTATAATACTATGGAATCCCAACACTTTCACCTCTTCCACAACCTTTTGAACTTGTGTCTAGACTGAAGAAGCCTACATAGACAAATTCTCCATACAGACCAGCGTGAGGCTTCTCACCTGGCTTTTGCAGACTAATAGACAACACACAAATGGCTATCCAGGACACAATAACGTTGCTCGAACAAGAAGCAGGAAATGTGACCTCCTCATAAAAAAAAAAAAACAAGACAAAAGTCACTGAAAAGAGAAAGCATGGATGTCCATTTAAAACTTGGCAGCCAACCTGCCAGAAAGATCTCACAGCCATCAAATTCAAAGGCACAAAGCCAAAACAGCCAAATGGCTGGTTGAGTTTGCTAGAGAACGCTAGCCACACAGTGCAGTGAGCAGTACAAGAAGGACTAAGGTAAGATCTTTCCAAAATCCAAAGATACTTTGCAAACAGATACCAAATCAAGAAAGGAAAATGAGAAATAAACAATATTTTAATGCACAATTAATTACGAACCATTTCACATCTAGCTGTTGGATTTCAAAAAGCAAAATTCCATAATTCATTCCTTATTAATATATTATTAATGTCCTTATCAATACAAATACATGGAGTCTAATAACTTTCCAAGCCTAGCATTTTAGCACATTTAAAAAAAAAAAAGAAAAAAAAAAAAGAAAAACATACTTAACCATATTTTTGCTCTGATCCAACCGGTTTAGGAAGGTTATGTTGGGGTTTGGAACATATGGATGGTAAAGTTTCAATATGAGTTCTTCTCAGAGTGCACTGACATTTCATTTCATTTCTTACCTCTGCCAAAAAATAAAAAATAATAAAAATAAATAAAAATAAAAAAAATAAAAAACCCATAGAATCAGAAATTCCATCCTCAGTCAGGATGTTATGAAAGTACAGTATTCCCTTTCCGATGTGTAAAAGTCTCCTGAACCCAAGTAATACGGACAAGCCTATGTAGGCTGTGAGTCAAACTGACAGATTGCAAATCTTTCACACGTCCATACAAGCCAAAACCTCAGAGTCACAGGCTAGCTGTAAAGCCAAGAACAATAATGAATGCACCGAGAACAAATGCATGTCTGGGTCCCAGTGCCAGACTGCCCTCCACAGGTTAGTGTCCTCCCTGCCCTAACACACACGCTCAGTTCACCTGCTAATTGCCAACCATCAGAAAGGAAAACAGGAAGCTGTGCTCACAGTGCCATCCCAGGACTGGGACTAGGACATGCTATCTCCTCCATTCTTGTTGATCACTTCAAACAACCGTTTAGGCATGCTTGATTCCAGCGTTTCCAGGAGGTTACTG